>JAZDUH010000516.1:107500-255000 GCA_036419115.1 Scarus forsteni | reverse complement strand
ATAGGTAAAAAAGCGAGTGATGGAGTAAATACCAGAGCATTGACCAGAGGAGACTGTAACACACAACGGCGTAGGACTAAATTTGGCCAATTGGTGGGGTCAATCAGAGGCTCACAAACTTGGAACACACTGCCAGCCCATGTCAGGAACTGTGGCACCTACTCAGCCTTTAAAACAGCTCTGAAACATTGGTTAAAAACCAACCAAAAATGCTCACACTAAATCATCCTTTTTCATTTTTTTTAAATATTTTGGGGACTCTCAAACTCTGTGATAATGATTTAATGTGTTATTGTAACTACATGTTGTTGGTGTAATGTCTGTGAGTATGTTCTGTCTCTCTTGTGTGTGTAAATGTTAACTGTCCTTACCTGCCCTAGGACTGCGGATGTAAACTAGCTATTGTGCTAACTCCGGCATATTTACATTGAAGTTTTGCTGATATGTTGATTAATATGCATTGTCCTAACTTAAATAAATAAATAAATGAAATGAAATGAAAATCTGAAGAGTAAAAGGTAACACATTTATCTGTTTCCTTGAATTTCTGAAGTTCTGTTTTCCTCTTGGATAAAATCATATAACTAATAACCCTTTATTGAATGTTAGTAAAGTCTGAATGTCTCACTTCAAATCAGACACATAAAAAAATTCTAACAATACAGGAACATATAAAATAAAAATAAGTATAATGTTCCATATGAGAACATTTTTACAGTAAGGTTAAAAATTAAGAAATAAGTTCAAAAGTACGTAGATAAAAACATAAAAACTAGGATGAAATTTAGGACATGCAAAACAATTAGTTTAGAATCTTGAACAACAAAAATATTGTTACAAGACAGCGGCAAAAATATAAACAAGAACAAATCTGAATGTATGGAGATAAAAGTAAAAAAGAAATACGGCAAGCGAAGCAACTTTATTATAAAATATGAACATTTTAACAATACAGGTTAAATGTAAAATAAGTACCCATGTACGTAGATAAAAAAAATCCAATTAGAATAAAATTTGGGACATGGAAAACAACTAGAGTAGAATCATCATAATATTTTAACAATACTGGAAAAAATATCAAATATGAATAAGTATAAATGAATGTAGGTAAAAGTGGAAAAAAATACGGCATGTCAAACAAAATTTTATCATAAAATCTACCACACAATAAAATTTAACATTACAGGAAAATAAAGAATTAATTTAAATGTATGGAGACAAAAACAAAATAAAAATACAGCAAGCTAGACAACTTTATTATGACATTTTGCACACAAGAAAATTTTAAAATTCAGGTAAAAATTTAAAATAATAAATATATATGTACTTAGATAAAAATTAATCCAATTAGAATAAAATTTGGGACATGGAAAACAACTAGAGTAGAATATTTCAGACTTCATAAATGTATGTAGATAAAGTAAAAATTTGGATATTGCAAAGCAGCTTTACTGTAAAATGTTAGCAACACAGGAAAAGATATTAAACTAAGAAGTCTAAATGTTTGATGGTGTCCACAAAGTGATTAATCAAAGTGAGCCCATGGCACAGCCCTACTTTATCAAGCGGCCCCTCAGTCTCTTAAAGGACTGGACTTCATCATCAGCTCTGTGACGGTGAAACCATCCAAAGGAAATGTGCAGATTTAGAGTTTGATTTTGAACAGATGGAACTAAAGTGAGCTGTTAAATGTGTCTGTGTGGATTTATTTACACACAAACATTTGTCCACTCTGATCAGCTCTGAATATGAAGACCCACATCCATGAAGGTCCACAAGAACCAACAGGAGACCATCAAGCATTCAGAAAAACCTCAGGATCAGAAAGACTCAAGAATTCACTGCAGACATGTTTAAGTCCCTCTGCTGTTTCAGGGACTCTCAGCTTTGGATCAACCCTCTCTCAGAGGATTGAGCAGGAATCTTCTGCATCATCAAGGAAATCAAAGAGCTGATATATGCTTCCATGATGATCACCTCTGTCTCCTCCAACACCTCCAGTTATTCTCGAAAACATTTTAATGACTGACCCGTGCTGGATGCCGTAGTGAGACAGATACTGGTAATTTCTCAGCCAGTTGTCCTCACAGGTCAGTCTAAGACCACCTTCACCAAAACACAAACAAAGTCAGGATGAGCTGAACCAGGACACTCACATTAAGTCTGTCTGTGATGAAGTGAAGCTGCAGGGGAGAACATACCTGGAGGAATATCAAACTCCTGTCTGATCTTCTCCTTCAGCTGACGGACTGTGATGCTCTGAAGCTGCTCCTCTGTCTCACACACTTTCACTTCCTTTCTCTCTCCTGTTAGCCCGACCACAGTAACATGAACCCCTGTCTGTGGGCTGTCAGAGGAAACATTTTCACTTTGTTTATCATGTTGAATAAAAACTAAAATCCTGTGATGATCATCTTTGTCTCCTCTCCTACCTCAGTGCTCCTCTTAATCTTATAACCATGTGAATATCTGACATGTGCTGGACGCCGTATGAAGACAGAGTCTCATCATCTTTCAGCACCTTGTCCTTGAAGATCAGCCTAATATCACCTTCACCAAAACACAAACAGACATTAAAGTCAGGATGATCTGAACCAGGACACTCACATTAAGTCTGTCTGTGATGAAGTGAAGCTGCAGGAGAGAACATACCTGGATGAGGCAGGTCAAACTTCTTTTCAATCTTCTCCTTCAGCTGTCGGACTGTGATGCTCTGAAGCTGCTCCTCTGTCTCACACACTTTCACCTCCTTTCTCTCTCCTCCTGGCCCGACCACAGTGACACGAGGTCTGAGGAGAGGAAACACTTTCACTTTGTTTCTTATGTTGAATAAAAACTCTAAAATCCTGTGATGATCATCTTTGGCTCCTCTCCTACCTCAGTTCTCCTCTTAATCTTATAAACATGAGAATATCTGACATGTGCTGGACGCCGTATGAAGACAGAGTCTCATCATCATCTCTCAGCCTCTTGTCGATGAAGATCAGCCTAATATCATCTTCACCAAAACACAAACAGACATTAAAGTCAGGATGAGCTGAACCAGGACACTCACATTAAGTCTGTCTGTGATGAAGTGAAGCTGCAGGGGAGAACATACCTAAGCCACCATACTGTGGATACTGCTGTACAATCTTCTCCTTCAGCTGCAGGACTGTGATCCTCTGAAACTGCTCAGCCGTGTCACACAAGTCCACCTCCAGTTTCTTCGCTGTTGGTCCTTCCACAAGTACCTGATAGTTCTTCCCCATCTCTGTTGTTCTGGTCTGTTTGAGCTGCAGATCTGTGAGTCCTGAGGAGAGGAAACCCTTTGACTTTGTGTGTGTTGTTGAATAAAAACTCTTTAAAGTCTTCACACAGACTCACAGACAGGTTTCTGTCATCATCCATGTGCTTTACCTTCAGACTCCGTTCTCCTCCGTCCTGTTTTCTCTTTCTGTCTCTCTGACTCTCTAACTTGAGGCTCTGCTGTTCCTCCTTCTGGTTTCTTCCTGTTCTTAGCTTCCTCTGTTTTTCTTTCTTTATTGAAACTCAAAGACACAAACAGATTCATAAACAGACAATAACACATGTCAGCAGAAACTAAAGTAGAAACACATCAAACTGAAATAAAGATTTACAGGAGAAGGCAGAATCAGCTCAGAGACAAGGGAGAGAAGAATAAAATAAAATATAATGTCCTTTACTGTCATTATATTTAATGTACAACCAGGCTGTAGAGCTTCTCCTGCTTCAGTGCAATCAGGAAATTATAAAGAAATGTGTCAGATAAATCCAACTCTATGAATATAAAATAGTAAAAGGATAAATGTTGAGAAGTTGAGATATCAAACAGATTATAGAAATGTGTTGCATTGCACAGGATGGTTGAATATTCACAGAATTGATAAACTTAACAGAACATGTGATAATTAAATGTATAAATAAATAACAGTTTACTTTTCAGTCCTGCAGTCACATTGTATAAATATCTTTGTCTTACCTGCACAGTCTTTAAGAAAAGTAAACAGACCGTGCACTAGAAAGAATCCTAATTTAATACTTCTTCAGACTAAACTGAAACATTTAAAGTTTATTAAAGTTCACTTTCAAGTTTACAACAAGTACACTTATGACTGAATGAATGAAGATTTATATTTCTGAAAATGTAAAAGAAAATAATTTAAAACAAAAAAATCAGTGCGATGAAAATTCAGCAGCTTTAGCAAACAATCCAAAAACAAATATGAACAAACTGAAATTCACAGTTTAACTTCTTTAACATTTCAGAAAGGAGTGGAATGAAGTAAAACTTTTAATTTCCATCCTTCTCCATCGCTGAATGATTAAAAGAATCCAGTCAGTTTATCTCCATATTTATACTCCTAGTCCACATTTTAGTTTACTGAAGTATTCTGCCTTTAGGTATACTTTAATGAACTAAAAAAATACTACTTCATGCTATTTTACTTGTTGTTATACTTCACATATACTCATTAAGGTCACTTTAATCTTACAACACTTTCAAGTATAGAATAAGTACACATGTCTATATAGTATAGTTTAGATGTACTAATAACTATTCATTTATTTTCTCTTTTTCTTTACCCATATATTCCACTGAAAAGGAGAAGCTGTCAAACCCTGTTGTTTATTCTGTCTGATGAATTTAAAGGACATTCTGATTCTGATTTACATTTAATCCACATTTCAGTTAATTAAAGTAAACTTTAGGTATACTTTAATTAACTAAAAATCACTATTTTATACTATTTTACTACTTTAGTTGTTATACTTGTAGGTTTGCTCAGCATACTTATAATATTTCTGTACTTAAACTTAAGTATTCTTAACTCAGACTGTAGGTTCTCTATCTGCAGTCTGTTTCCAACATCTCATTTGATTTGGCTGTTTTCATTGTAAATATTCCACAAGGTGGCGCCGTGTCCCCATGAGACAGAGTAAGTGTGGTGTTTAAGGATATATGGATATGAGTAGGTGATCAGATAGGTAAAGGGGTATTTATAGGTGTATAAAATAGGTAGGTGAATGTTTGAATAGATTTAATAAGTCCATGTACTTTGTTTTCATGATCAGTCTGTTGGAGCACAGAGTCAGATATGGAACAGAGAAGAAGAGGACCAGATAAGTTTGACTTCTTCCTTTTCCAGCATGAACACTGGAACTTCAAATGAATATTATAAATTATAAATCTGCTTTCTTACTATTTCCTCTGTTTTTTTGTTTTGTATAGATTTCAGACCCACAACATTTTAACAACACAGGAAAAATATAAAAACAAGTTAATAAACATGTAGATGTAGCTGGAATAAAATGAGGACATGCAAAACAACTACTGAAACATGTTATAGGAGAAAATTTTAACATAAAGGTCAAAAATGAAGACATAATAAGCACATAAGAATGGAGATAAAAACAGATAAAAACTAGAATAAAATTTAGGACATGCAAAACAACTGGTGTAGAATCTTTCAGACAATATTTTACAATACAAGGAAAATATAAAATAAATAAATAAATATTAATTTATGTAGATACAAGTGGAAAAATAACGGTATGGGAAACTATTTTATTATAAAAGATTCCAAACAAAAAAAATTAGAAAAAAGGTTAAAATTTAAAATAATAAGTACATATTTATGTAGATAAAAATAAATCCAATTAGAATTAAATTTGGGACATGGGAAACAACTAGTGCATAATCCTTCATAATATTTTCACAATACTGGGAAAAAAATATATATAAAATAAGTATAAATGTATTTAGATTTAAGAGGAAAATTACAGCATGTGAAACAAAATGTTATCATAAAGTTTTCCACACAAGAAAATTTTACAATACAGGAAAAAAGAATAAATTTAAATGTACGTAGATAAAACAAGAAAACAATCTGGCATGTGAAAAAACTATAATATAAAATATTTCAGAGAAGAAAATTTTAACAATACAGGTTATAATTTCAAATAATAAGAACATATGTATGTAGATAAAAATAACTCCAATTAGAATAAAATTTACGACATAGGAAACAACTCGTGCAGAACCTTTCATAATATTTTAAAAATATTGGAAAAAAGTTAGAATAAGTATAGGTACGTGTCAATAAAACAAAAAAAATAAGAGATTACAAAGAAACTTTTCTTTCAAATGTCAGCAATAAGGGAATATATATTAAAATAAGAAGTATAAATGTGTTATTTACTTTGATATATTTTATATTTTTTATTCTATATATGCATTTTTTTATTTATGCAGATAAAAAAGTAAAATAAGAATAAAATTAGGGGACATGGAAAACATGAAGAGAAAAATATTTCACAATATTTTAACAATACTGAAAAAAAATAAAATAATATGTATAATGTATATAGATAAAAGTGGAAACAGTTACTGCATTTGCAACAAAATTTTATCATATATTTTTTTCCACACAAGAAAATTTAACAATACAGGAAAAAAATGAATTTAATTTTATGTAGATTAAAGAAGAAAAAAATATTCAGCATGTGAAATAACTTTATTATAAAATATTCCAAACAAGAAAATTGTTAAAATGCAGGTTAAAATTTAAAATAATAAGTACATACAGACTTAGATAAAAATAAATCCAATTAGAATAAAATTTGAGACATGGAAAACAACTAGTGTAGAATATTTCATAAAAAAATTAACAATACTGGAAAAATGATAAAATAATAAGGCTAAATGTATGTAGATAAAAGTGAAAAAAATAGTGCACTTGAAACAAAGTTTATTAAAAAAAATCCACACGAGAAAATGTAGCAATACAGGAAAAAATATTAAACTAAGAAGTCTAAATGTTGGTAGATATAGAGAAATAAAAATTAGGATATTACAAACCAACTTTACTGTAAAATTTAACAATACAGGAAAAAATATTAAACTAAGAAGTATAAATGAGTGATGTTCTCCACAAAGTGATAAATCAAAGTGAGCCCATGGCACAGCCCTACTTTATCAAGCGGCCCCTCAGTCTCTTAAAGGACTGGACTTCATCATCAGCTCTGTGACGGTGAAACCATCCAAAGGAAATGTGCAGATTTAGAGTTTGATTTTGAACAGATGGAACTAAAGTGAGCTGTTAAATGTGTCTGTGTGGATTTATTTACACACAAACATTTGTCCACTCTGATCAGCTCTGAATATGAAGACCCACATCCATGAAGGTCCACAAGAACCAACAGGAGACCATCAAGCATTCAGAAAAACCTCAGGATCAGAAAGACTCAAGAATTCACTGCAGACATGTTTAAGTCCCTCTGCTGTTTCAGGGACTCTCAGCTTTGGATCAACCCTCTGTGGAGGTCTCTCTGAGGACATTGTCCCATCACTGATCTTCAGAGGAGGAACCTCCTGCAGCTCCTGAACCATCAGCATGGAAAAAAGCAATATTTTCCATACTCCAGCGAGCGGTGATCACCTCTGTCTCCTCTACCTCCTCCATGAAGCTCTGGTAGAGGTCCTCCTGCTCCTCCTCCTCCGGGTGACTTTAAAACCATGATAATATGTGACATGTGCTGGACGCCGTATGAAGTCAGAGTCTCATCATCATCTTGCAGCTCCTTGTCGATGAAGATCAGCCTCATTTGATCTTCACAAAACACAGACATCAAAGTCAGGATGAGCTGAACCAGAGGCCTGTATCACGAAGCAGGATTAATGTCTTAGCGAGATAACTTCAGGGTTAACCCTGATTTACTGATAGCACGAAGCCGGTTCCCTTTTTATCAGAGTAGATCACCATGGTGACTTACTCTGAACAGCTAACGTGCTCTGGAGCAGGAGAAGCCGGAGGTTGAATCTGATCCTGCGAAATGACCCTCGCACTAGCCAATCAGCTTCTCCAAATCAATGACCTGCCCTCTTTTCCTGAACTCTGTAGAGGGAGGTGCACAACTCTTGAGACGAGCATGAAGATGAGAAGGAGTGTCACAATACCAATTTGACCCACGAGATCAACCTGACGACGAGATGTGAGACATACCTGTTATCACGGCCCGGAGTCATCGATACCTGGGTGATATATTGGAGCCTTTTATTCCCCGTGCGACCTGCAGGAGCTGTGCACGAACTGTCACACTGTTATTTTGCATCGCCCTGCAATATAAACTTCACCTATATATCACCTTTCATACATTCAAATGCATCAGAAAGTGCTTGACAAATAAGGGGATGTAATTCTTCTGTGAAACAGCACATTATTCTATTATTCCATCAGGTCCATCATGTCATTCCTGCACTTTATTTATGTGTTTGAGAGTTTTTTTTCTTGCTGATTATTACATTGTTACTTTTATTTTTTTATCTGCTCCCATGACCTCCTCACGGCAGAGGGATTATCTGAGAGAATGGAGTGATAACTGTCAGACATGCAACACATTTTCACAGTATATTGCTTCATGAGATTCATGAGAGTGATCACTGTCAGATTAAGCCAATGATAAGTAGGCTACTTTGCACATTTTCACAGTCCGCCACGCATTTTAATAATAATACTTTTTCTTTCAGGGCACTTTTCACAACACTCAAGGTCACCTAACATGAGTCACAAACAAAGAGCACATGATGTAATAAAAAGTGCATTAAAAGCAGGCATAAAAAAGAAACTTTGTTTATGACTGACAGCTGCTACGATGTTTTATTTCTCTATTATATTGTTTTTTTATCCTAACATCTTAACATGATAAGACCCTGCTCTTCACATGTGAAACACGGAGCTCTGTCAGCGTGTTCTCCTCTCTTGATCATGATTGGTCAGCTGCCTCTGGCCCCTCCCCTTATACGAGCACATTCACGGCTCTTGATGAAACAATCCTGGATTGAGTTACCGTGTTGATAATCTGCGTCGTGCTATCGATTATCCTGATTGTCATTGTTGTGGTTACTCAGTCCTGGATAGATGTGAGTTATCGGGGAAAAGTTGACCAAGCTTCGTGATATATGCCTCAGGACACACACATTGAAGCCAAGTCATGTCTCAGTCAGCGGTAAGAAAACACCAAAACATTATCATAGTAAAGTTAAAAAACAAACATGTAAAGTTAGTTAGTGCTCACAGCCTGATGTTGATCGGGGTATAGGTAGTTCCTCTGAAATTCTCCACAGAGCTGTCAAATCTCCTGTTTTGGCCGTTAAACTACCGTATTTTACGTATTTATCCTCTTTCCTGACGTCCTCCTGTATCAGTATTCTCCCGTAAATCTCCCGTGTGATGATATAATGATAAAAACATTCCTCTGCCTCTCCAAACTGAGCTCCGTCTCTAGCCTGAATGGGGCGGTAATGCTCCAAAATGATGGATGCCAACCACCGAAGAAGTCTCGCGAGAACTGCCACATGCAGTAGCCTGGGTGGCAGCTATCGCGAGATTAGAGCAGCAGAACAAACTTAGAAAAATAAAGAGTTTATTTTAGATTTCTTGTACATCTGTCTTAAAATGTGAGGGATACTGGAGCTTGGTTGGTGTTGTGGGACTGCTCACAGCGGACTTCCCTTATTTTCAAAGACAAAACTTGAAAGGTAAGCATTCTCCAGCGGAGTCTGTTCCCTACACGCTACATGCTACATGCTACACGCACTGTCTGTGCACACAGACATGCACGCGCAGCAGGCGGGCAGAATGGCGACGGGATTTGATTGGTTTAAAAACAGGTGTCACAGCATGATTATACGTTGGTGTTTTCCCTGTTTTACTCCTGCTGTAGATAGCGGATATTTTTCGCTCTGTGTTAAGAACACATTATGAGTTGATTACCATCGGGTCATAAAGACCATTTTAACCAGTATTACAAAAAGTGTATCTAAATCAGATCACCAACCGCAGCTTTAAGTCTGTCTGTGATGAAGTGAAGCTGCAGGAGAGAACGTACCTGGGTCTTCCTCTGAAAGCTTCTGTACAATCTTCTCCTTCAGCTGACGAACTGTGAAGCTCTTAAAATGCTCAGCCGTGTCACACAAGTCCACCAACAGTCTCTCCCCTAGTCTGCGGACAAATACCTGATAGTACTTCCCCATCTCTGTTGGTCTGGATCTGGTCTGTTTGAGCTGCAGATCTGTGAGTCCTGAGGAGAGGAAACCCTTTGACTTTGTGTGTGGTGTTGAATAAAAACTCTTTAAAGTCTTCACACAGACTCACAGACAGGTTTCTGTCATCATCCATGTGCTTTACCTTCAGACTCTTCAGTCTCTGGTTCTGTTTCTTAGTCCCGTCCTTTCTGGTTTCTTCCTGTTCTCAGGTGTGGCTCCCTTAACTTGTGGTAGAACCTGTTTCTGTCTCTGCTAAAAACTTTCTTTTTCTTTATTGAAACTCAAAGACACAAACAGATTCATAAACAGACAATAACACATGTCAGCAGAAACTAAAGTAGAAAAACATCAAACTGAAATAAAGATTTACAGGAGAAGGCAGAATCAGCTCAGAGACAGGGAGTTAAAATAAAATAAAAATCTCCTTTCCTTATTCCTTATTATTATTAAACCTGATGTACAACCAGACTGTGGAGCTTCTCCTGCTTCAGTGCAATCTGATAATTATACAGAAATAACTAAGACAAAATCAAAATCTATGAATATTTGTACATAAAGACCTAATCAAAATCTATTGAAAAATTGTTGAAAAATTGCTAGAATATGCATTTTGCACATTTGGACCTTAATGAGGTTTTAAAAAGAGCTACAATATGCAAAAAAATATTTAAGTGCATTGAAGTGGATAAACCAATATACCAATAATACCAACAAATAAATAATCATCCTTTCGACACAAGTCTGCTTTAAGGCTGTCACTTTATCGATATTCAAATAACCGATCCAATATGGGGATAAATAAAGACCTGATCAAAAATCTAAAGACTACAATATGCATTTTGCCATCATTATCTTAGCTCAACAAATCCGAACATTAAATAATGTCTTGAATACAGCAAAACAGAGATTCATTTCCTTGACTTCAAGATCACTGTTGATCGTCAGGGTAACCTGCACACATCCGTTTTCAGGAAAAGTACTGACAAAAACACTTTACTTCAGGCTGACAGTTTTCATCCTACAAGCCAAATATCCAACATCCCTTTTGGACAATTTTAAAGACTCAGGAGGATTTGTGACAGTGACCAAGATTTTGAAAATCAGGTAAACGAGATGCAAAATAGATTTGAAAAAAGAGGTTATAAAAAGATGTCATTGTTAAAGCACTTAACAAAGCTAAAACTCTGAACATCTTTTGCAAAAAAAGAACTAGACCTGGGCATGGGCAGCAAGCTTCAAAAATCTTCTTCTCAACACAATACAGTAATTTGTCTTATGAAATAAAAAAAAATCATTAACAAAAACTAGGACATTTTACTGAGTGACTCTTGAAGGGCTCCTGTTTTCTCTGAACCTCTGAATTTCTGTCTATGAAGGGCCCCCACACTCATACCCCTTTTCCACCAAGCTGGTTCCAGGGCTGGTGCTAGTGCTGGTGCAAGAGCCGGTTCGCAGTTAGTTCAAGTGCAAACCGGTTAAGAACTGTTTGCTTTTCCATAAACGGGGGCCGGCCAGACAACTACGTCATCACGTCAATGTATACGTCTGTATACGTCTGGACAGTTTCCTATAACAACTAGCACCAGATTCAATTGCCACTACAAAGATGGAGGACTACGGCGCGGTTCAAGTGTTGCTGATGAATTTTCGAGCCTTCCTTGTAGAGCAAAAGTTGGCGATCCAGCAAGTTAATGCTGCTCGACGATTATGCAATGAACAGCGATCACGCATGAGAAGACAGGTAAGAGTGCTTCTGTGTTTTTACCTGCGCCCACCCCCTGATGTAAGCCGTAGCCTCCAAAGTAACGTGGTTCTTTCTGCTGGCCCAGCAAAGAGTCGGTGCTTGCCAAGCACCGGTTTTGAGAGCCAGCAACCGGTGCTTAGTCTGTGGAAAACCAAAGAACTGGTGCTAAGTCTGGCTCTAGCTCCGAACCAGCCCTGGAACCAGCTTGGTGGAAAAGGAGTATCAAGGACAACCTGGTCAGGAGCCAACTGCCCCCATCTGCATCTAACCGCCTAACCCTAGCCCTTACCACCACTTCATGGTTTCCTAAACCAAAAGGCACTTTCAGATGTGGGAACTGCAACCAAAAGAGACAATAAATTTATGGACATTTTCAATAACAGAACTTACTACTGCCAAGAATTTGCAAACTGCAGTTCAACTTTTGTTGTGTACAGACTTGAATGTGAATGTGGTTGTTTTTACGTTGGACCAGACACAAGTATGCCATAAAAACTCTAACCCCAAACTACCCAGTGGCACAACACTACAGTTCTGCAGGACATACCAATCCAAATTCTCTCATAATCATGGCTATTGAAGTAATTCCTAGATCTCTGAGGGGTGGGGACAGACTCAAACATCTCTTACAACATGAAGCATTTTGGATCTATACTCTTAAAGCCACCTCCTTCCCAGGTCTAAATGAAGAAATAGACTTTTCTCCTTTTTTATAATGAATTTTTTACAATGAATTTTTCAAAACGATTTTGTATAATGTTTATTATTGTGTAACCAGGCCTCCTGTGTTTTTTTCCTTATTTCCTTATATGTTTCATCTTTATATGTCTTTTCTTAATGTCCAATGTCATGTGACGGCGTCCCGTGACAAAATCACATGACACTTCCTAGATAATTTAAACAGCTGTTTCGTGTTGCTTATCATGTCCCGATGAAGAATCTGATGAGTCGAAACGCGTTGACATGTCCCTGACATAATAAAGGATTTTAATTTACATCGCAGTGCCTCAGATGAAATGTTGTTCTCTAAAAATGCATTTTGCACATTTGGATCTTAATGAGGTTTTAAATAGAGCTACAATATGTTAAAGCAAGAAGGGGGAGTGTGACAAGAAGCACTTTGAAAAAGTCATTTATTGAAAACAACAAGTAAACTGAAATAGGCTGTTTATCAGCCGAAGAAACTTTGAAAGTGTCCCCAAGGGCAGTCGCAAAAAACCATTACCAGCTCAACTGTTTGGCAGATTTCAATATATTAAGGATATTTCCTCCCTATCCTCACACAGAACTAAGTCATTACCATAATGCATGCAAAGCACCAGAAAGCCCAGTTTCACTGCTTTCAGGGGCAGTTTGAATGATTAAAATTGCACGAAGTAGCGAGGAGTTACAGTGATTTGAAATACACATTCGCAGCGGTGTCACCGGTGATCCCTGTGGTTTTAAGAGGGTTAAAGGGGAACTTCGGTATTTTTCAACCTGGGTTCTATTGCCCCAAGTGTATGTGTGTATACGATTGACGGGTACAACTCGTTTTAAAATTGGCTCAGTATCAAGGGAGCGGATGCAGCCGGCAGCCGCGAAGCTAGATAGGGGGGCAACTGCATCCCGTATAAGTTTGAGCATTAAAAGTGTTTATTTCGCCACAGACCGGTTGCGATCGCCGGTGCTAGCTCTCTAATTAGCATTGTAAGCATTGTGTTTTCCTTCACGTCCTCTGACCTGTGTGACGTAATCTCCTGTGAGCTTGTTGCCGGAAGAAAACAGAGGAGTCATGCAGCGCGCCGCTCAGAGTGGAGCTGCTTATCCCGGAGGACAGTTGAAAGTTTTACTGCATCGGTATCATGGGTGAATATTTACTAGATTTCGAGAGTGAAGACGAGCCTTTTCATTACGACGGCCACTCGTATTTATTTGAGCCAGAGTATACGGACGAGGAGCTCCTACAAATTCAAGAGCTAACGAGGATTTGTGAGCGAACATTGTTGCAGCCACGTGCAAACTTTAGTTTGACACAAAACTTTCATTGCCATGTTAGAGGAACAATATCTCAGTCCAAGTTATACCTGTAGCACTGAGTTACAGGATGAAGATGAAGATGTTTTCATTTTTTCTGCTCCAGTTTCATGTTTTGAAAAATGCTTGACAGTGAGAATGGAGCTGAAGTGAATAAGAAAAACATCAAGTGTTTGCCTGCTGATATTCCACAACAGGGCGGCATTTAGCTTCATATTAATTAGTGACATTTGATGTCTATATGTTGTATATTTGTAAGTATTATTAATGGATAAAGATGCACCCTATGTGGAGTAAGACTATAGGATTCTAAATCATCTGGCGACCCCCCCTCGACATTCTGCGACCCCCCTACTTTGGGAATCCCTGCTTTAGAGCATATTTAAGACTTTGGACCAGGTTCAAGGCTTTAGACCATAGACCTGGTGTATGTGGTATGGAATGGTCCTGGATTTCAATATTGGACCCAAAAGCTTCAAGAGGGGGGCAAGTAAAAAGTTGTTAAGACTTTATTGAGGGACAGCCCAGGTAAACAACAGTGATCCATTGATGACAGTGAGCATTTACAAAGTTGACAGCCTGGTGAGGGCTTGTGGAGATCATTACAAAAGGGAGCAGAAGAAAAATCTAAAACAGAAGTCCAAAACATAAGTCTAGATACATGAGATCATAAAAGCTAAAGGCCAGCTCTGATTTGAGTAGCATACAAATACAGATGAGAAACATCCTGAAAAAACTACATAGAGAGTCAAGTCCACTGGGGACTGAGGAGAGCCAGAGAGCCACTTAAACAAGGTGTGGTGATTAGGTGAACAGGCTGCAGGTAAGTAACTGCTGTGCAGGAACACCACGCCTCCTCTCAGAGCCACAGAGAGTGGGAAGGAAGTGAGGGAGGGAGAAGAGAGGACAGAGGAGGAGGAATCCTCACATTAAGTACTCAGACCTGGTTTAAGACTTTAGATCATGTTAAGTCTTTAGACCAGGTTTAAGACTTTGGACCAGGTTTCAGACTTTTTGCTTGACCGATTCACGATTTGAACAGTTTTTTTGGAGGGCATGTTTCCGAACAATGAAACAAGACGGAAAGTTAAAACTGATTCAATAAAAGGGTGATAAAACAAGGTCAATATGGTCCAATGTTATGACCAATGTTAAAAGTGGAGTTGAGTTAAAATGCTCTAAAAGCCTTGAGGTTGAAACATGGGGTTGGATTGTATTAAAAGCAGCCAGAAAATCTATAAATAAAAGTCTTTTATGTTGTTTTTTCCTCACCGGTGACAGTCCATTCATCAAACAGTAGCGAAAAATGCTTTGTAGGGTAAAGTAAGACAGCCACACTGTCTAACAAGACTCCATGGGGAGTGTGAAATAGCACATGAGACAAGTTACAAACAACTTAAAAAGAGAAAAATTTGAAGACGCCAAACTCTCTGACAGGTCGCTGCATGCCCATGCACCCCAAAAACCAAGCTTAGGCTAATGTTCCATGGGCTCTGGTCCAAAAATGTCTTCGAGGACACTGTTCTTTTCTTTTGTCTTTTCCATTCCCTCCAACAGCCCTGGTAGATGTTTTTGGTTTGGTTCACGCAGCTTGTCCACTAAGTGTGTGATTATATTTTTCATCGGGTACGCAAACTCTATCAAATGTTCTTCAGCCTCTTCAGGCTCAAAGAACAAACCTCCTGTGTGCAAACCACACAGAGAGGCCCGAGCATCAAACACCGGAGAGCCAGAGGAACCGCTGTACATGAAGGTGTGGTAGGTGGTAATTTTGTCTGCTCTGTCTCCACCCTTCAGTACTCTTTTAATGCCCACGGATGGATCTGGATCAACGTATAAAAGTAATTGAAACCTGAATCTGTATTGGGGTAAATAACTCTCAGCCTGTTCCCTCTTTTTCATCTCAATAATAGACGTCAGATCTATCTGTTTCACTTCTCCTTTAGGATGACCAATGATACAGACTCCACCGTTTTCAGGCATCTCCCCGACCCTCTCCAGAAGCCCTGATGGGAACTGAACTCCTGACTGTGTCAAAGCCTGAGGGTTGACCTGAAGCACAGCATAGTCCAGTTCATCTTTTATGTAGCAGATTAGAGCATCCTCTACCTTAAAGGCAGGGGCCACTTCTGTGTGAGGGCCCTCATAATTAAACTGAACATACACCTCTGTGCCCTTCCTCAGTTTTTCTCCATCAGTGCACGTGTCAAACAGATGTGCGTTTGTCATGATGTAGTTGTCAACCAACACAAAGCCTGTACCAATGCATATGCCCTTAACATCCACTCTGCAGACTGACTTGCCCATTTTGATCAGCTCTGCGTGTATGTAATAATCAGTGAAGGTCTGACGTACTTTTCCAAAGTTCTTCTCCCTCACTCTCAGCTCTTTCTGGAGAGAATCAGCAGGAAATCTGCTCATCATCAACTTCTTCAGCTCTGAGTACTGATCACGCAGAAGTTTATAAATCTCTTCACGATCAACATCACTGCAGTTCTCTTTGAGTGCTATCTTGACACTGATTCCTCTCTGTTGTGACAAAGCTGGTGCTGCTGCAGAGTTGGATGATTATGCGGCCATGTAGGATGAAGTGGGGGTCCTATCGGTGCGTCTGTCCAATGCCGCCACTGAGCCAACACGCTTTGGTTTCTTTGCTGGTACAGCAGGGGATTTGGATTTTGTAGGAACATTTTCTGTTTTTTCTTTTGGGAGCTCTATCTGAAATTCCCTTTTCTGTAATTTATCGACTACTGCAGAACTCTTGAGGACATTTCCATTGTTACAGTCGATCAGATTGAAGCTGCTAAATGGTTTGAATCGTCCGTCTTGTTCTAGAGCTTCTTTTGCAATGATCCCCTTCTCCCCATAAACACAGAGAGGCTTCAGACCCTTTATCTGTGAGCTGATGGAAAGCCTCTCTGTCCTCGTGTTGTCTGCTCCCTCACTATCGATGAGGAAAACAGAATAACTCTCTTCTGGAAACACGTTTCTGTTCTCTCTGTCCTCTTCGACTGTATCCTTTCTTTTGGATACAATTAACTTCTCTTTTTCTTTGATTAAGCAGCAGGGGAAATGTGTGGCAATGGTAAAATTTTGACGACCTATTTTTCGCTGAATCACAAGATTTGTATCTGGCCAATCCCTCCCTGGGTGATCATAAATTGATTTGATGGCCTCAAGCACTGTTTGAAACTCTTCACCATCAATTTCATATGGTCTGTTGTCTCTGGCTTCAAACTGAATGCTGAATCTATGTCCATGAGAGACCTGCAGGAGAGCAGAGAGAAAACATGTTAGAGCTCAGTAATAATGTCAGGAAATGATGATGGAGTCATTAAGTCAGTGTGCCTGCCTCTTCGTCATCTTCGCCCAGCTCCTTCTTCACCTTCACATCGAAGAATGTAGCCATCTGTAAAAATAAGAGGATTTAGATTCACTCCTGAATTTACAGGTGCTGGGTAGATCTGTAAAGACTAGCTTTTGGGTTAATCTGTAGAAGTACCAGTTCTACTTATTGCTTCTGATTCTGAGCAAATCAGAATTCCATTTCCAAATTTTTTGTAGAAAAAAATATGACAAATATTTCAAGGATAAAAATTTACACTGTAATACTTTTGCCCTTTTTCAGATCTTGATAATATAGATAATATAGATTAATATAGTATAAAATATAGATAATATAGATTTTCAGTATGTATCAGTTCATACTAAACTGTTTGTTAGATGAAGTCGCTCTTACAGGAAGTCTTAAGAGTCAGCAGCTCTGTGATGTTACTTCAGCAAAGACAGAGCAGAGTCCAGATGAAGACCTGATGTTTCTGCTGGTCTCTATAATCCACACAGTTTGTTCCCTCTGTGTCTGTGGTGTCCCATAATCTCAAAATTCCTGGGTTCATCTGGATCGTTCTCCAAAGTATCACTGACCTAACCTTGCAGAGTAGATGGACCTGCCTGATTCAGTTTCTGAAATCCTGCTGGTCCTTAAATCCAGGATTAGTGAAGTATTTCCAAATATGAAACTGTCCGTCTGGCTTGTCAGGTTAGATTAAAATAAATACTTCATTTTTTGTCTGACAGTAATTTTGAACCAACACTTTCAACATTAATTTTAGGTCAAAAGTAACTTTAAAAGTGACGATTTTAATTGAAGGACAATAAGGAGTGGGGAAATATCAGTCAGAATATAGTTAAAACTGGATCTGTTTAAGTGAACATAAGTCAGAGATGTAACTACTTAGTTCAAACAAATGTTATACAATGAGAACTTTTTGTATGTTTATAATGGGATTTGGAGGGGGTCAACATTATAGAAAGATGGGACACAAATGCACAAAAAAGCCTACACTTGTAATCATGATTAATCAAAATTAATTCACAGCATAAACATGTAAATAATCTATTAAACACTTTGTTTGATTAAATCCAAATAAACAGAGTATACACTGTGTTTACCCCTCACATGATCATGTAACATAAAGTCAAATATTTTAGGGGAGCCTCTTGTGGACACTTTAGGAACTGCAGTATGTTGCATTCCCTCATTGGTTCAAAATTCCTCAGACTTCTTTCAGCCTCACTGTTATCACGAAGTTCTCCTTGAAACATGCTTTTCCTCTGCTTCAGATAGAAACACTTCACACTGATTCTACTGAACTTCACTGCCCCCTTTTCAGCCACAGTCTTTCTGTTGGGTAAGGTCGACATCGATTTTAATCGGCTAAGGCTGTAACAAATCACCCACCTGAACACTTACAACTGTTAAATTCAGATGTTTATGAGTTTGACAATAACTAGATTTTGATATTTTTTTAAAGATGAAGTTCAACAGAGACAAAATCTCACAGAAGAAGATGACTCATCAGTAAGAAATCAGATAACTGGACTACAATAGACTGAAACACTTTAAACCATTTGAGCTGGAAAGCTGTGAAGCAGAGTGTGATGTTTGAGATGTGTTTTTCTTTTACTAATAAAGCTCAGTATTGTTTCCTGGTTTTAGTCTTTCTATCGATAAGGAAACAATAACACACATGATATTATAAAAATTATACAGAGTAACACATAATAATGTTATTATAATAATATAATAAATAAGTAAACTAAATTACAAAGAACGGATGAGGAACAACAAAATGATCCCTGATACCCCCCTCCCAAACAGCATGAGTTTGGCCACAGTCTCCTCTTTAGAGTAGATTAGGTATTACTGTATTAGGAGGTGAGATTTACCATCAGATAAAGTCAAAACCCTGTCATGAATGTCGCCTATCAAACAACCCCCCCTCAGACTGTGATCATGTGTCTGATCTGAAGTTTCATCAATAAATCAATTAATAATCTACTATAATCCAAAAAAAAAAACTTACCTTCAGAGAGTTTGTAGACTGTTAGTTGGAGGAAGACGCTCCTCTTCAGTCTCAAATGTTGGCTGATTTGGTTATGGAACCTGTTCTAACAGGACTTTCTACCAATCCGTTTCGTGTTTACCTGTCCGATGGGTGTGGTTTATATTCACTTGTTTGTAGCACCCGTACAACCACTCTATAAAGGACTTACTCGAGAATGGTGGGTGCTTGGGTTCGGTTTAGCTGAAAGGTGGATACCCAGCAGGTTCACCTGGTTAAATGAATATTTGCAACAAGTATAAAACCACTTAAATCTAATGAGACCCAGAGAGCAGGTAAAGTTTAGGCAACAATAACAAAGGCCTTGTTTAATGAATAAATTGACAAGACAATTTACAATTGGACACAAGTACAAAATAGAAAAATCTACCCATAAACTGATTAGTTTCACTTTAAATTAATACCCCTGGCAAAACCTCTGAAGTCTCACTCTGAATTAATACCTTTGGATTTTTTGAAAAAACCTTTCAAATTTAAATAGAAATTCAGATCTCTAAATTATTTACTGTACCTCTTAATTTTCAATAAGAAATCCCTTAAACTTATTGGCAGAACCCCTTAACCACCTTCCCCTTAATTTTCCCAAAATATGTATGCAGTAAAACTTCACACAGTAACCAACAATGGAACAATTCAAGAACAATGCAAACAATACTAAAGCGTCCAAGAAAATCGCTTAGCAGAGCTTTAAATAGTGGGCCCACACACACACACACACACACACACAGTACTCACGCTCCGGAGCTCAACGGAGGAAAGAAAAAGCGTTGCAGGCCTGTTTGGTCTCACAAAAATTGGGGTGCGTTGAAACAAACCAGGTACCGATCCAGAGGCTTGAGAGTGAAGAAAGAAAGATGGCCGTCTTCAGTGTTGGCCCGCGGTTGCCTCGACTTTATCCGGCTTCGTCCTCCTTGCTCCTCTCGGGTGCTCCGGTCACTCGGTCGGTTCGTAGCTGGCTTTCCCACGATCGTCTCCGCCTCCGTAGCTAGCTTCCCGCGGTTGTTCACCGGACTCGTGGCTGGCTTCCCGATGCGTTCACTGGACTTCGTAGCTGGCTTCCCATGATGCGTTCACGGACTCGCAGCTGGCTTCCCCGATCGTTCACGGACTCGTAGCTGGCTTCCCGATGCGTTCACGGACTCGCAGCTGGCTTCCCCGCGGTCGTTCACCGGACTCGCAGCTGGCTTCCCCGCGGTCGTTCACCGGACTCGTAGCTGGCTTCCCCGCTGTCATTCACCGGACTCGTAGCTCACTTTCCCGCGTTCATACACTGGACTCGTAGCTCACTTTCCCGCGTTCATACACTGGACTCGTCTTGGGAGTTTTTCCCGTCCCGTTTAGTGCTTCGGGAGGAAAAAAAAACGTCCACACTTCTCCGCGCAGACCCAGCGGGAAAAAAGGAAAAACACCGTCCTCCAAAATGGATCCCGCTACCATGAGCGCTTGCCAATCTCTGCTCATGTCCACCCGGAAAAAGAAGAGCCCGCCCTCCTTAAAATGTCCTCCTTCTTCTTCCTCTCGAGGTCAAGGATACCACCCCCTTACGTCCTAGCAGCCAATCACTATTGACTATCGGGATGCATCTCACAAAATGACCAATACAATGAATGAACAGAGTAATAACCGGAAAAACAGAGACTGTCATCTCCTAATATGTAATATTTAAGCAAAATAATCTAAACCTTCCCTAGTACATAAACCTTCTGTTTATAATTAGGAATGAAGCAAATATAAGTGAAATATTGTTAAATCACTAATATATCTCATACAGTAATATTAACACTAGTATATAATGAGATGTGTCACTACAGGCGAAAGTAAATAATTAATTACTCATTAGTGACTTAAGAAATGCGTGAAAGGATTTGAATGAATAACTCCTATGTATTGGAAATATAAACATAACCCATATACCAACGGGCTACATGTTTTTTAACCCATCACACTCACACTGTGACAAAACACTCACTGACAGCTGGTTATGAGCCTGACAGAAATTAGACTTTGATTTTTATTTTGAAGATGTAAAGAAGTCAACAGAGGGATGATCTCACAGGAGAAGATGATTTATCAGTTAAATTCAGTTTCCCATAATCACAGGATTCCTGAGTTCATTCAGGTCTTTCTCCAAAGTCTCTGAGTCTCACTGACCTGCTCCCTCATGAATCTGAACATCACAGCATCTCTAATCAGTGGTCTCTCTGTCACGGGTGGGAACATCATCAGCATATAATGAGATTTTATTGGCTGTTTGTCAGCCTCATATCTACAGACACCAACATTTGAGCGAAGACCAGAACAAGATGGCCTTGCAGAGCAGATGGACCTGCCTGATTCTGAAATCATGCATCTCAGTCTTCGGTTCACTCGGCTAAATGCTTAACAGCCTAATCAGGGAAGAGCGGTGGGAGCTGCAGGAGTGACAACAACAAGAAGTGACTTTACAAGAAGTGAAGTCATGGTTACTCAGTGATACTTGGCGAAATCTGCTCTCCTCAAAAGTTTACTTCATAGGGATTGTCTTTGACGAGGTTCATGTCACATTAAAATGTTAAATGATAGATTAGATTAGATTTTACTTTATTAATCCCTTTGGGAAAACTCCCTCAGGGAAATTATGATTCCAGTTATTGTAAATAAAAGATAATACACATGTATCCTTCCGTTAAAGACAGAAAGCACAAAATGGTCACTGAAATTATTTCACACTGACAAAAGACACAATAAATAAAAATTTACTGAAAATGTACTAATGAAAATCAGACATTGCTTTTTAATTGTGGTTCAAAAGAATTATTTTAAAAAACAAACTAATGAAACTGGCCTGGACAAAAATGATGGTACCCTTGACATCTTATTTTGTTGCACAACCTTTTGAGTCAGTCACTGTAATCAGGTGATTTCTGTAGCTCTCAGTGAGACTCCTGCACCTGTCCACAGGTATGTTGGTCCACTCCTCATGAGCAAACTGCTCCAGCTGTCTCAGGTTTGAAGGCTGTCTTCTCCAGACTGCATGTTTCAGCTTCTTCCACAAATGTTCAACAGGATTTAGATCAGGGATCATAGAAGGCCACTTCAGAATGGTCCAGTGTTTTGTTCTGAGCCATTCTTGGGTGTTTTTAGCTGTGTGATTGGCTCATTATCCTGTTGGAGGACCCATGACCTGTGACTGAGACCAAGCTTTCTGACACTGGGCAGCACATTTCACTCCAGAATGTCTTGATAGTCTTCAGATTTCATTGTACCTGCACAGATTCAAGACACCCTGTGTCAGATGCAGCAAAGCAGCCCCAGAACATAACTGAGCCTCCTCCATGTTTCACAGTAGGTACAGTGTAATCTGTGCAGCTGTAGTCACAGGAACATTAAGCTGCTTGGAGATGGTCTTATAGCCTTTACCTTTAACATGCTGGTCTATCATTTTATTTCTAATCTCCTGAGACAGCTCTCTCCTTAGCTTTCTGTGGTCCATGTTCAGTGTGGTACACACCACCAAACAGCACAGTGACCACTTTTCAGCCTTTAAATAGGCAGACTGACTGATTACAAGCTTGAAGACATCTGTGATGATAATTACAGGACACACTTTAGTTCAACATGTCCCCATGGTCACGTCATCTTCAATCTTTTCTCAGGTGTGCCATCATTTTTGTCCAGGCCAGTTTCATTATTTTGTTTCTTTTAATAATTCTTTTGAACCACAATTAAAGAGCAAAGTCTGATTTTCATTAGTTGATTTTCAGTACATTTTTATTGATTCTTTCCTTTGTCAATGTGAAGTCATTTCAGTGAGTATTTTGGGATTTCGGTCTTTAACGGAAGTGAATCAACAATTTTGTCCACATGTGTATGTCTTTGGCATTAAATACAAGCATTATTTAGTTATAAAGTTACATACTATGCTTGTGTTTTATGTTAGGGACCATGCGGTAGTAGTATTATATTGTTCCTCCTTCTGGTTTCTTCCTGTTCTCAGCGTCCTCTTTTTTTTTCTTTATTGAAACTCAAAGACACAAACAGATTCATAAACAGACAATAACACATGTCAGCAGAAACTAAAGTAGAAAAACATCAAACTGAAATAAAGATTTACAGGAGAAGGCAGAATCAACTCAGAGACAAGTTTAAATATAAATGAGATTAGATTTAGACTCTTACACTTTTCTTTATCATTTTCAGTTTAAGCTGAGTTTACTTCACTAAACTATTAAGAACATAAAATATAAAAAGTAAACTTCTAAATGAGCTGTATCATCAGATCATTCAGTATGAAGTTACCAGAGGTGAGGGAGGCCATCAAGCTGAAGAAGGAGTCCTATCAGGACTTTTTGACCAGTGGGACTCCAGCAGCTGACAGGTACCAGCTGACCAATCAGAATGCAGCTTCAGTGGTCGCCAAAGCAAAAACCTGTGTATGGGCAGAGTTCGGAGAGGCCATGGAGAACAACTATGAAGAGATTCTGGACCACCATCCGGGGTCTCAGGAGGGGGAAGCAGTCAACACTGTCTATGGAGGGGATTAGGGCTGAACGATTTGAGAAAATAATCTAATTGAGATTTTTTTCCCCAATATTTCGATTTACTCTGCAATTGTTTTAATGAGGTAGCAGTGTATCATCCCACTAACTACAGAGGGACAGACAGTCTCAAAATGGATCGAGCTGGCCCGGGAGAACCAAAATGCCCAGATGGAACATCTAGCTGGGTATGCAATGGACAGCTGTAATGAATGGAAAGTGGTGTATCTGTGAGTGATGATGAGTCACACGTTTAACACACGTTTGAAACCTGAAAAAAAAGAAAAACAACACGGACACACCACCCCCACATCACTAACCGGGACTCACAAAAAAAATAATAATAATAAAATCAAAAACGGAACTAAACAAAATCTGGAACTCTGGACAATCAAAATGCTGTACATCAACTTTAAAAAGACACTCATGAATAATGTCGTACTTTGAACAAAGGATTGGACATTAACAGTCACATTTGGACACTAAAAGACACTCAGGAATTATGTCATACTTCTGTAAATGGAATAAAAATTTACAATAATCTGATGATATGTGAAAAAAGAGGAGACTAAATATTGAGGAAATGGGGACGGGACTAGATAAGCTCTGCTTCTCCCGTCTTCCCTTTCGGACATGTACAATATGATCATCTATTGACAATGTGTGATGCTGTATAAGTGTGTTGACATGACCGAAATAAATCAATTCAATTCAATTCAATGTTCCACATCGTATGTATTCTTAAACAGAAGCAGTAGATCTTTTATAGTAAAAACAATCAAACCCCTTTTCCACCAGTTCTTTGGTTTTCCACAGACTAAGCACCGGTTGCTGGCTCTCAAAACCTGTGCTTGGCAAGCACCAACTCTTTGCTGGGCCAGCAGAAAGAACCACGTTACGTCGGGGGCTGTGGGCTTACGTCAGGGGATGGGGGTGGGATTATTGACCAACCAAAGCAGAGTAAAAACACAGAAGCACTCTTACCTGGGGCCTGTACTACGAAGCTGGATTAAGTCATCCAGGATAACTCTGCGACATCTCGCTGAACTTCACCGGATCTCCACCATCCAGATCTGCTGTACAACGAGGCTCGTTATCAACTCGATAAGTGAATCCGGCTGGGATCTGTGCGCGCTCACATAAAATGGGCGTGGTTAGGGCCCCGGAGCATTTTCCACAATGGAGAAGAGAGCAGCCTACTTCACGGCGGAGGAGCAGCAAATAATCCTGCAAAAGTCTGAGGAGTACTGCAGTATTATCCAGGCCAGGAGCAACACGGTGAAAAACATGGACCTACATTTTCCAGAAACACAAATCGCTGAAACTGTAATAAAGAACTCATCACATTAAACCAAAATTATGTAATTAAATAGTCTTTTAAATGGTGATGAATAATTATTTTTATGTATTTTAAATGTAAGTTAATTAGCCTAAGTGTAATATTTAATTTCACTTTTATTGTACTTTGCATCTAAAATAACATTTGTCCCACTGTCATGATCCACTGCTATTGGACAGTGTAAAACATTTCCTCTTTTTTGTTAATTAAAATAATAAATGGACAGTGTTGATAACACTGGGATAAATCTATGAATGAAATTAAATGTAAATTAGATATTTAAAAAATATTTCTTCAAACTAAATTCTGTCCCTCTGTGTCATGGTGTTACTACCAAAATTTGGAGATCATATTACATTAGACAACATTTAAGATATGATGATTACTTATGTAATTGTAATTGAACTTTAAACCAAAATGATTGTTACTTGACTTTATCCATAATAAAGTTCAGCACAATTATCAGCATGTGTTGTCTTTTCTCAGAAGTAAACATCCTCGGATCAAACGTTATCACTGACATTGAGAAATAATGTCAATCAAGCGGATTACTTCGGTCATGATAAAAACGCTCCAGACGAAGCGCTCCTCTTACAATTCACAGACATTAACCGGTTCTGGCAGAAATGGACAAGCCATTTTCCAAGAAAGCAAGTTGGTGACTGTGCGGTCTTTCATGTCCGCCCGAGAGAACCGATTGGTCAGCGGGCGGTCTGTCACACCCCGTGAGCTCTTATCCTGGAACTTAACCTGCTCCGGACCAGGTTTGGCGTTCAGCATCAGTTACCGGGGCAACGTGTCTGGATAAAAAGAGATCCACATTCGTAGTGTGGAAAAACGTATCCAGGAAGTTATCTCTCTAAGAGCTAATCCAGCTACATAGTACAGGCCCCAGGTGTCTCTCCTGTCAGCAGGGAGCAGAAACTTAAGCTAACGTTCATACAGGCTGATCTATTGAACCAAAAATCTTTTTGAGGACGTCATTCTTTCCTGATACAGCCTTCATTCTCTTCAGCAGGTCAGTTTCATTTTTTTCACGTAACTTCTTCACTAAGTGTGTGATTATAGTCTTCATTGGGTACGCAAACTCTATCACACTTTCTGTAGCCTTTGGAAATCCATAAAAAAAACCTGATGAGTGTAAACCACACAGAAAACCATCAGGGTCAAACACCGGAGAGCCAGAGGCACCGTGGTACATGAAGGTGTGGGAGGTTATGACTTTCTCTGCATCAGCTCCACCCACCATTATTCTTTCAATGCCCTGATTTTTAACTTGTTCAAGAATAAGACCATAAGGTTTGCCTTTGTATTGGGGTAAATTCTCTCCTGCAGCCTGTTCTCTCTTTTCCATCTCAATAATAAATGTCAGATCTATCTGTTTCACTTCTCCTCCAGGATGACCAATGATACAGGCCTCACCGTCTTTAGGCATCTCCCCGACCCTCTCCAGGAGCCCTGATGAGATTTGAACATTTCCTTTTCGTGTTTTTTGGATGAACTGTTTGAAAAGCTCACGGTTTACCACAAGCACAGCATAGTCCAGTTCACCTTCAGGGCTGCAGATTAAGCCATCCTCCACCTTAAAGGAGCATGAGTTTTCTGTCTGAGGGTTTTCATAGTTGAAGATAACATGAACATCTACGCCCTTCTTCAGTCTGTCTCCGTCAGTGCACGTCTTAAACAGATGTGCACTGGTCAGAATGTAGTTGTCGATCAACACAAAGCCTGTACCGGTGACGTCCCCAACAACCACTTTGCAGACCAACTTGCCATTTCTGGTCACCTTCTCATGTCTATAAACCTCTCTAAAGGACAGTCGCACCTGTCTGAATTTCTCCTCCCACACTCTCAGCTCTTTCTGGAAAGAATCAGCAGGAAATCTGCTCATCATCAACTTTTTCAGCTCTGAGAACTGATCATGCAGAAGTTTATAAATCTCTTCTCTATCAGCATCACTGCTGCTCTCACTGAGTGCCCTCTTGACACTGATTCCTCTCTGCTGTGACAAAAGTGTTGCTGTTGTAGTGTTGGATGATTGTGCAGCCATGTTGGATGCTGCGGTGACCCCATCAGTGCTTCTGTCTAATGCCGCCGCTGTTGGTTTCGTTGCAGATTTGGTGTGGAATTTGGGCTGTTTAGAAGCATCTCTCTGTTTGTCTTGTTGGAGCTCTATCATAAATTTCCTTTCACATAGATCATCGATTACATCAGAACTCGGGACTTCTGCTTCATTGTCACAGTCGATCAGCTTGAAGCTGCCTAATTTTTTGAAGCGGCCGTCTCGTTCTAGAGCCTCTTCTGCAGTTATGCCTTTCTCCCCATAAACACAGAGAGGACCAGGGAGCTTTGAACTCCTGCTGATGAAAATCTCCTTTTTTGAAGTGTATGTTCCTCTCTTATGATGGATGTAAAAGACAGAATAACACTCTTTTTTCAGTACTTGTCCGTTCTCTTTGGCCTCTTCAACTGTACATTTGCTTTTCAATATAATCAACTTTTGGTCTTTCTTGATTAAGCAGCAGGGGAAATGTGTGGCAATAATAGGAGCAGGAACACCTTCTGATCTCTGAATCAAAAGGTTTTTATCTGACTTAGCCCACACTGGCATTCCTTAATTGATCTGATGGCCTGGAGCACTGTTTGAGGAGCTCTACAGTTGATTTCATGTAGTCTGTCTTTGGCTTCAAACTGAATGTAGAATCTATGATTATGAAGAACCTGCAGGAGAGCAGAGAGAGAACATTTTAGAGCTCTGTAATAATGTCAGGAAATGATGATGCAGTCATTGAGTTTGTGTGCCTGCCTCTGTGACAGATCTGGCCGACTCCTTCCTCTTCTTCACATTGGAGGATGTAGCCATCTGTAAAAAGAAGAGGATTTAGAATCACTCCTGAAATTACAGCTGCTGGGCAGATCTGTGAAAAATTGCTCAAGGGTTATTGATGCAAGTTCTTGTTCTGCTTCTTGGGCCTGATTCTCAACAGATTGGAATTCCAATTCTAAATTTTCGGGGAGTAAAATATGACAAATATTTTGCGGGTAAAAATCTACCCTTTACCATTTTTTTGCCGAATTTAGATTTTGATAGATTCAAGTGAACAGTTAGTCTTTTGTGTTAACCGAAGTGAGTTATGGTGTTCCTCAAAGATCTGTACTAGGTTAATTTCTTTACCCTTTATACATGCTTCCCCTCGATGATATCATGAGGAAATTGTCTGTTAATTTTATTGTTACGCTGATGATACTCAACTGTATGTAATGAAGCCCGGTGAGACAGTTATCTAAACTAGACACGTGTCTAAAGGACATTAGGACCTAGATGGACAGAAAATGTTGTTCTTCTTAACTGAGACAGAGGTCAGAGGTCATTGTGCTGGGACACCTTAGAGAAACCTTTTCTAATGATTTCACTGTCAAAGATTGCATCAGCCTGGCACCAAGCACTGTTGTTAGAAATCTTGGGGCTCTATTTGATCAGGTTTTTCATTTAACTCTCACACAAAGCAAATTCTCTTGTGTACCAAACCCTGCTTGGCTTACCAATAAATATTTTGCCTTTTGATAACCGGATCAGGGATAAGCATCCCAATTGGATGGAAACACCTGTAACGACCCAAGCAAATGGAAATTTACCTGACCAAGATGGCATACCCTGGGAGGGAACCAGTGAAGTAAAGCACAGGAACAGCAGCCAACTCAACAACTTTTGTTGTGACGTCTGCAGAGCTTGGTCAGATGGAGGAGGTGTCAGGCCCAGAGTCACCCCCCCTCAAGTCAAAAAGCATGACATTGGATCATCGTCGGGTGAAGTGGCCTGCCGCCAATGACAAGGAGTGGAGCAAGCTGGATGAGGATGTAGACAAGAGTCTGGAAGCCATTATGAAGGGGAGTGTCCACCAGAAGCTGCAAATCATGACCATCCTCAAAATGGCAACAAGCAATCCAGCAAAGTCAAACTGGTGAGAAGCCAGGATAAGCTGGCTGCGAGGAGAGCTTAAGTCCCTGAAGTGCTGGTTCAGGGTGGAGAGGAGAGAACTGCCCTGACTGAACTCACACACACCCTGAGGAAGAGTCTCATCACACTGAGGAGGGCAGAATGGAATTGAAGGAAGGGAAAGGAGAGGGCAAGGAAGCGTACAGCTTCCACTGGCAACCCCTTTGGCTTCACCAAGAAGCTTCTTGGCCAGAAACGAGCAGTCATCTATCCTGCTCTGTATCGAAGATCAACGACTACCTCAACAACTCATTCAGTGATGCCTCATGAGACCAAGAGCTCGACGCATACAAGGCACTGGACTCACCTCCTCAACCAAGGACTCACTTCAACTGTGCTGAGCCTACCCTTTCAGAGGTCAAACAAGCTGTTAAAGCTGCAAGATCTGGTTCTGCCCCTGGCCCAATAAGTGGAGTACCTAACAAGGTGTACAAGCAGTGTTCACGGCTGCTCACACACTCTGGAAGATCATCAAAGTGATGTGGAGAAGAGGGAGAGTCTCAGCCCAGCGGGCATCTGGACTCCAAAGAGGATTCAAGAGACAAAGAGCATTTTTGCATTATATCACTGCTAAGCGTGGAGAGCAAGATCTTTTTCAGGATCCTTTGGATTTAAGTTTTGAATTTTTTTTCTAGCTGTGCTGTAGCAGTTATCCAGCGCTAACAGGAAATGATGTCAGAGTTATCCCCGATGTGTTTCAGTTAAGCCAATCAGAGACAAGTTGCATGGACCTACCCTTTCTGGTTTCTTGAAATGTTTCTTATGATCCCTGAAATGTTTTTGCTTATTGTGAAATATTTATGTGTACTCTTAAATATTTTCTTGCATTCTTAAATGTTTTTGTGTATTGTGAAATGCTTTTGCGTATTCTTTTGCCCTATTTGAAAACAGCCGAATCATGTAGGAAAGCTTGTACATAGAAGTTTTTAGGATCTCTTCAGAAGAGAATATGCAGCTTGGATCTGGGAGGTTTTGTATTTATAACTGTTGCAGTTGCAATGTGATCATTTAGATTATTTACAAATAAACATATATTTGTATATTTGTGGGGGCATTTGTTATAATTAACTCAATTAAAGATGATTTTGACTGTTTAGAATAGGGGAATTTAATAGCTAAGTTAAGTTTAATAATTCACAGACTGATTTCAAGTTGTCTGACAGCAAAGTCAACCAATAAAGGTTTAAATCCCCAACCAATAAAGTTCACTGGAGTTTAGCCTATAGCTAATACGACATAACTGAGGACAGAGCATTGATGGAGGCAGAGGGAGGTCTATAACACCCTATGATGTTGAGAGTCTCAAGTTTCAGTGCAAGGGCTTCAAATTGGTTACTAATGGAAAGTGAGAATAAAGGGGTAACATTAAATTAAATTCTAAAATATATTGTGACCCCAGCATCTTTCCTTGGACATGTAAATGAAGGATACCTATGCCTGACCTAGTCTGAATTCATCAGGTGTGCTGATGTTATTCAGGGCCGGGCCTGGATTTGGTTGAACATTGCCTGATAGCAGAAGTAGCAGCAAAAGAAATTTTTTTGCATTACATTCATCACACCAAACAAAAGCATCAATCTTACCTGAGGCTCTTTGTCTCTGCTTGACTGACTCTGTGTCTCTGTCCCCGGCTCTGTACTTTGACTTTGCAGTACCTAATAAAACATTTTTAAACATTTCCATCAGCATCTTGATCCTTTTAAAAACAATCAACAAGATTATTGGCCTTTTTCCACTTACTTGCCGTTTCGGTGGACTGAAATATGACCGAATGTCTTTCATTTTTCTTTTCTCTGTCAGTTCAGCTGACCTGGCTGCACACACACACACACACACACACACACACACACACACACAGAAAGACAAACATTAGGAGAGAAACACAACCAACTACAGATAAAAAGCATAATTGCCTGGACTTAGTTGCTCTTCCTCGTTGGCTCACAGTTGCTTCTTGCCAGGTTTTGCACAGTCTCATTTTCAGACCCACTGTTATGAGGAGGTTCTGACAGAAATAAGCCATCCTCCTCATGCTGGCAGTGGGCAAAACTGTTTTTAATTAGCTTCACTTCTGCCCTTTGTTCATTCCCTCCCCAAGGCACAGTCTCCTCTTTAGAGGATCGCTGTCCTGGTGGTTTTGGCACCACATTCCTGAGGTCATGGTCCCCCATCAAACCCCCCCTTGAGTCCAGTGTGATCATGTCTCTGATTTGAAGTTTTATTCATTCATTTATTTAACCTTTATTCAATCTTGAAAAATCATAGAGGGTGTTTCTTCATTTTCACTTATGTCGAGAGTACAAAGAACAACAACACAGTTAAAACAGCTACATTTAAAAGCAGTATGTCATTAGCATTGTTCTAAACTGACTAATAGAGACAAGTGATTGAAGCTTAAATGTTTGTTGTAAAATGTTCCAAGTGAACGCAGCAGAAAAGCTGAAAGCAGTTCTTCGTAACACAGTGTTTACCCTTCTAACTTCATCTCTAAATCAGTGTATAATTCATTATAACCTGAATGATAAAGATTTAACTCACCTTCAGAGAGTTTGTGAACCGTTTGTTGGATAAAGTTTGTTGTTTCTGTCTCAGCCGTTGGTTGGTTTGGTGGACAAATGTGTTCTTCCAGGCTGTATGAATCAGATACAAAGAATTAAAGTGGTTCCGAACACAAAAAGTGACGCGTTTTCCCGCTGAATAATTAGTTCAAAATCTTCTCTGCTGGGCGTGTTTTATTTTTATTCTTTGATTTTAACCCTTGGTGCTCACACTCAACGACGGGCCTTTGTTATTTAATTCAGATGTTTATGGACCTGATTTTTATTTTAAAGATGTAGGAGAAGTTAACAGAGGGATAACCTCACAGGAGAGGATGATTTATTCAGTTTCCCATAATCACAGGATTCCTCATCCAGGTCTTTCTCCAAAGTCTGTGAGTCTCACTGATCTGCTCCCTCATGAATCTGAACATCACAGCAGCTCTGTCCTTCACAGTCTGAAATAACAACACTCTTCACCTGAATGTGGCTTAGAGGACAATCTTAACCTGAGTGCAGTGCTGTCATTCAGACACCAGAGGGAGGAAACCAGCTTTGTGGAGGATCTGAAATCTTTCAGACCTTCAGTTCCTGCAGACAAACAATTTTCAGGATCTTTAAAGGGAAGTTCTGCAGTTTTGAAATGTGGTTCATTTTTAATCTGTCACCTGAGAATGTTCTGGAATAATCAGTGATCTCTCTGTCATCTTCTGAACATCATCAGCATATACTGAGATTTTATTTATCTGTTTGTCAGCTTTATATCCACAGACACCAACATTAGAGTGAAGACCAGTGAAATCCCATTTCTCTGAGTTTATAAAAATATCAGTCCATTCTTACTGGTCCAAAGACTTTTCTGTGTGAAGAAGGACAATCAGAGCATGTGATTGTTGCTCTAAGTAAATGATATTCAAAAGACGTGTTAAAAAATGTTTATCAGGATGCTCAGGAGGCACTCATTCTCCAGTAGCAAAGTGAAGGTTTATTCTTTAGCCAGTATATCCAGATCATATGATGTTACGCCCTTTGGGGGGCCTTTGGGTCATGCCCGGATAGTGGTTGTCTGTGTCTGTTCTTTCAGAGGCTGAAGGGGGACGTAGGAGAGGCTGATTGGCTGATTGGGCACCTGGCCCGGTGCAGAGGTTACTTCTGTTCATCTGCCCCGAGGCCAGTTCTCTTCCTGGATGCCACAGCAGCAGCTGCTTGTCCTTTTTCTCCTCCTTTACACACATACAACATACACCGCAACCTTACATTTACATACACCCCTGATTTCCACACTCATACTCCATGATTTAGTTTAATAAAATATTGGTGAACTTTGATCATTGCGTGCCGATCTCCTTGTTTATTGCGGCTCTTGAGCCGGTCGTAACAAAAGTAGGGGCTCGTACTTCGGTATGTTTTTTTTCGTGTTTGATGATGACTAAAGTTAGTCTTGTCTTGAGTGCGAGTTACGCAGGCTAGTGTGTGTGTCCGGCCGGGTAATGGCGGCGCACTGGGAATTTCTCTAAGGTAAATAGCTGTCCTGTGTCAAGTATTGGGGTTTCCCTGTGACGTACCTTATATGGTGAGATTGTTGTGCTCTGAGAAATGTGGAGTTTTTGCACGCTTCTGGGTTTTTTTCGGTGGTGAAGAGTTTAGGCAGCTGTTTGTCAAGCCGTTCTCCTGAGTGTGCATTACCTGTCGGTGCTTTCCCTGGTAGGCTAAGCAGCGTCTCCCCTTTGGGTTTCGCCGGTGGGTGGTTGTAGTGTTGGGGTACAGCACACAGACCTGCGCATGTCTGTGTGTATCAAAATGTTATTTTAACGGATTGAAAAGAAAACCCGTTTTTTAAAATGTTTTATAGCCATTCGGATTTACTTCACGTGCTGATACGACATCCCCTGGACCACTGTAAGGAGTATTTCGTCTACTTTCGTCAGTCAGGCTCTGACTCCTATTGACTTCCAGCCATTGAGTAAGCTACCTACGATGCTAACAGCTGGGAGCCAGCCACTGGACACAGAGACACAAAAAAAGGTATTTTTGAGCTTGTCTCACTTAGTCAATGATAGGGAAAGGGCGTGGGTCCAGAGTCAGCAGAGTATTCCTTTAAGACCAGGTTCTTTAGGCCAGGATTAAGACTGGACCATTTTTAAGACTTTAGACTGGTCTTCTCAGAGTCTGAGGCACCAACTGGACTTGTGACTGAATTCACAGTAAAATAAAGGGACAAAGAGTAAAAGAAGGTCCTTTAAAGAAGTTTATTATCATAATAACTGATCATCTTGGCTCAAAGGTCATAGGTTAGACACATGTTGAATCATACAAAGCCTCATTAATCAATCAGACCACCACCCAGAATAAGTTTATCTCACAGCTCTGCATCAACAGCCTAAATTACCAAAATCATCATGTTACTGTGATGTTATACTCCAGCATGTTAATGCTAAAATAGATTTATTATTGAATTCTCTCATTTTCTGATTTTTCAGTACTTCAGTTTGGTTCTGTATTATTTAACCACCACATGTGTTTTAACATGTAAAAATGCCACAAAAAAGCCCTCCCCCCAACAAAAAGCCAAAAACAAAAACAACAAAAACAATTCTGAAGAACATATGAACCACTCTCTAACATGATAAGACCAGAAACCCATAACATAAAAAATATTTCACACAAAATTAAAAAAGTGGAAATCAAAGATGATAAAGAAGTTCTGAAAAAATCTCTTCAGTTTGGAAAAAATATAAATAATGATATTAAGAGAAATGAACTTATAGCTGAAAACAGTCCGTCGGTCTGGATCTCATGATTTAACTGCTGGAGGCTGGGGGAGGACCGACTTCCACGTAGAAACCATCAGAGAAGAGCTGAGCAGGATCCAGACCAGAATCCAGACCAGGGTTTTTTTGGAGAGGGGTCTGGACTGGATGAAGACTAGAATATATGGATGCTGATTGGAAGACTCACTCTCACTTGTCTGTGTCACTATTCCCCAAAAGAGATCCAAAATAATGTGAAAAATGTGGCCACGGTTTACGTACACCTGTTTAAGTGCTCCTAAATGGAAATAGTTCATCAGTCAATCACATGGCAGCAGCTCAGTGCATTCAAACATGGTAAAGATCAAACCCAGCATGAGACTGGAGAAGGAGAAGAAGAACCTGCTGATCCAAGGGGATTTGCACACACAGCCACCTCTGGGGTGTACAGAGGATGGTCTAAAGAAGAGGAAATATCCAGTGAGCAGCAGCTCTCTGGGCCTTGTGGAGAGGTAAGAGGGCAAAGGTCAGAGTGGAGATGATAGCAAGATAACAGGAGCTCAGATACTCTGGAGATGACTGTTTCTGAACAACAACAACAACAACAGCCAATCATGAAGCAGATGGACCACACCAGATGTCTCTCCTGTCAGCAGAGAACAGAAATTTAAGCTAACATTCATACAGGCTGATCTATTAAACCAAAAATCTTTCTGAGGACATCATTCTTTCCTGCTACAGCCTTCATTCTCTCCAACAGGTCAGTTAGTTTTTTTTCATGCAGCATCTTCACTAAGTGTGTCATTATATTCTTCATCGGGTGCGCGAACTCTATCACACTTTCTGTAGGCTTTGGAAATCCATAGAAAAAACCTGATGAGTGCAAACCACACAGAAAACCATCAGGGTCAATCACCGGAGAGCCAGAGGCACCATGGTACATGAAGGTGTGGTAGGTAGTAACTTTCTCTGCTCTATCCCCACCCATCAGTATTTTTTTAATACCATTCTTTTTAACTTGGTCATCAAAAAGACTACGAACTTCGTCTGTGTATTGGGATAAATTCTCTTTCACAGCCTGTTCCCTCTTTTCTATCTCAATAATAAACGTCAGATCTATTTGTTTCACATCTCCTTCAGGATGACCAATGATACAGATTTCACCTCTTACAGGCATCTCCCCGACCCTCTCCAGGAGTCCTGATGGGACGCGATAAGCTAACTGTTTCAAAGCCTTAGAGTTGACCTGGAGCACAGCATAGTCCAGTTCATGTTCACTGCTGTAGATTAAGCCACCTTCTATCTTGAAGGAGCGGGACCTTTCTGGTAAAGGGTCATCATAGTTGAAGATAACATGAACATCTACGCCCTTCTTCAGTCTGTCTCCATCAGTGCACGTCTTAAACAGATGTGCACTGGTCAGAATGTAGTTGTCAACCAACACGAAGCCTGTACCGGTGCATCCATCCCCAACAACCACTTTGCAGACCGACTTGCCCATAACGATCAGCTTCTCAAGCATTTGAACTTTAGTGAATGACTGTCGCACTTTTCCAAATTTCTCCTCCCTCATGATCAGTTTTTCCTGGAAAGAATCAGCAGGAAATCTGCTCTCTATCAACTTTTTCAGCTCTGAGAACTGTTCAAGCAGAATTTTCTTAAACTCTTCATTATCAGCATCACTGCTGCTCTCTTTGAGTGCTTTCATGACACTGAGTCCACTCAAAGCTGGCACCACTGCAGTGTTGGATGTTTGAGCAGCCATGTTGGATGCAGCGGTGGTCCCGTGAGACGCCATCGCGGTGTCAACGCTCTGGTGTTCCTTTGCTGATGCAGCGTGGGTTTTGGACTTCCCAGGAACATTCGCTGCTTTTTCTACGTGGACCTTTATTTGAAATTTCTTTCCATGTAAATCATCGATGGTTTCAGAACTCTGGAGGACTGCTCCATCATCACAGTCAATCAGATAGAAGCTGCCTAATGTTTGGAAGCGGCCATCTTGTTTTAAAGCCTTCTCTACAGTGATCTCCTTCTCCCCATAAACACAGAGAGGCTTCAGGCCCTGTCTCTGTGTGCTGATGAAAAGCCTCTCTGTCCTTGTGTCGTTTGTTTCCTCACTATCGATGTAGAAAACAGAATAACTCTCTTTTGGAAGCACGTTTCTGTCTCTGGCCTCTTCGACTTTATCTTCTCTATTTGATATAGTCAACATCTCGTCTTCTTTGATTAAGCAGCAGGGGAAATGTTTGGCAACAGTGAACTTATTACCACCTACTTCTCTCTGAATCAGAAGCTTTTCAACTGACCATTCCTGTGCTGGGTGTTTCTTAAATGATCTGATGGCCTGGAGCACTGTTTGAAAATCTTCACCATTAATTTCATATGGTCTGTTGTCTTTGGCTTCAAACTGAATGTAGAATCTATGTCCATGAGAGACCTGCAGGAGAGCAGAGAGAGAACATGTTAGAGCTCTGTAGTAATGTCAGAAAATGATGATGAAGTCATTGAGTTTGTGTGCCTGCCTCTTTGAAATCTTCACCCAGCTCCTTCTTCATCTTTACATCAGAGGACGTAGCCATCTGTAAAAATAAGAGGATTTAGATTCAGTCCTGAAATTACAGCTGCTGGGCAGATCTGTGGAGACATAGCAACAGGGTTATTGATGCAAGATTTAGTTCTAGTTCTGCTTCTTGGTTCTGATTCTTGTTGGATCACAATTCAAATTTCAAATTTTTGGGAGAATAAAATTTGACAAGTATTTCAAGGATAAAAATCTAAAAATGTTTGGCCTTTCTGAGATCTTGATTGATACCAGTTTGTACATGTGAACAACAACTTCTCTGTGTAAACTAAAGTAAGTTATGGAGTTCCTCAAAGCTCTGTGCTAGGTCCAATACACTTCGCCATATAAATGCTTCCCCTTGGTGATATAATGAGGAAATACTCTGATAAATTTCATTGTTATGCTGATGATACTCAGCTGTATGTATCACTGAAGCCAGGTGAGACAGTTATCTAAACTAGAGGATGACATTTTTCGGGAATTCTGGTGGGTCACGTGATCCCCTCGGGAATCCCACAGGATGGGAGTCATTTTTTAATTATTTCAGTGATCTGGACAGGACAGGAAAAAAAGCAACGGGAGGGGGAGCAACATTAATAGATGATCATTTTCAGCCATGTTAAACAACCAGATGAACACATGCGTCCATTTTTGTAGTCATCTCTCAGTGAGAGCCAACACTCTTGACCGCGCTAGCAACACAAAAGAACTACAAAAGTGGTTTGACTTCCTGTCACCTCCAGAAATGAAAAGCAAGTCAGAGCGGCTGCCAGCGAAACACATAACAAAACAACATGGAGGGAGAAGACGACACGTCGAAAAGAGAGCTGTTTACACCGACCGAATGTCAGGCATGTGAAACTTAAACACACTTAAAAATGTTGGGTTAAAAACAACCCAATATGGGTTATTTTTTAACCCAACACTGGTTAAATATTGGACAAGACACATGCTGGGTTATTTTGACCCAACAAGTTGGGTTGGTTTCTTTTAACCAACAGTTGGGTTATTTGAACAACCCAGTTGGGTTGTTCAAATAACCCAACCACAGGCTCAATTTGACTACACTGTTGGGTTCTTTTTACTCAGTCAGTTGGGTTGTTCAAATAACCCAACATTACCCTCAAGAAGCTATCGCTAACGTTAACTACAAATGACCAAGAGCTCACAATCACTGCTTCACACGCTCATGTAAATGGTAAATGGACTTGAGCTTAAATGATGCTTTTTCTAGTCTTTGACTACTCAAAGCTGCTTTACACCGCAGGTCACACCTACCCATCCACACCCATTCACTCTCACATTCATTCACTGATGGTTTTGAATTTCTATGTTAGTTGTCCATCAGTACTCGAACACATTCACGCCCTTTCATGCCCATTTACAAGCCACTGATGCAGCAGTGGGAGCAACTTGTGTCGCCCAGATCTGGGCTTGAACCTGCAACCTCCCGATCACTGACCGAGTGCACTATCCAACTGCGCCACCAACACCCATGTCACGTTGAATTCGGATAGCCAACATATACGGTTACTACAGTGAGCTTTATATACATTTTATTAATATAAATTGAACATTGTGGTGAAAGAATAGTGCAAACGTAGCAATGAGTGGGGCTTGGGGCTTGGACCTGCAACCTCCCGATCACTGACCAAGCGCACTATCCAACTGCGCCACCGATGCCCGTGTGGCTACCTGGGGGTAATTGTTGGTCAAGCATGTGCGAGCGTCAACCCAACATGTTGGGTAGTCCGGAATAACCCAACACAATATAATGAAAATTACAACCCAACAGCTAATCACTCAACTGCCAACTACAATAACCCAGCAATCTGGGTATTTAGATTACCCAATTTAATGAAAACAACCCAACTAAACTAACCAACAGTCTCAACCCAGCTGTTGGGTTGAAAAAATAACCCAACAATTTTTTGTGTGAAGGCAAGGCCTTTTATATGCACTGAACTTTTACCTAAAATAAAAAATGCAGCATTTTTTCAACATGTTTGGTTTTTTCAAACAGGAAGGGGACAGGATTGGGAATCATTTTGATTGGGAGCGGGTTGGGAGTGGGAGTCATTCTACGGGACTGGGACAGGACAGGATTTTTTTTTTTACTAAGGCCCGGGATTGGGAAGGGGCGGGATTTTTTCTCTGGGAATGAGATGGGACATGAGCAAAAATCCGCTCCCGTGTCATGCTCTAATATAAGCTAAACTGTCTGAAGGACATTAGGACCTGGATGGCCAGAAATTTTCTTCTTCTTAACTCAGACAGAAACAGAGATTATTGTGCTGGGCCCTTGACACCTTAGAGAAACTTTTTGTAATGATTTAACTGCCATAGATGGCATCAGCCTGGCACCAAGCAAGCAAGAAATGTTGGGGTTCTATTTGATCAACATTCATCCTTCAACACTCAATAATGCAGATTTCAAAAACAACCTTTTTTCCAGCTCATAGTCCATAAATTAGACTCATAGTTAAGTTAAGTGCAACAGGCTTAGACTGCTGGGGGATCTCATACATTGGGCTCTATCCCTCTCTCTCTCTCTCTCTCTACATCTGTTTTTGCCCCTTTTGTTTGCTCCTGTACTCGTCTGTGGTTCTGGTCTTGTAGGTGGTTTGGGATCCTTGGTGGAGACTTCCTGTTGCTGTGGAGTCACAAAGCCTCAAAAACTACAATTACATTTACACTATACTGCCAAAAGTATTGGCTCACCCATCCAAATAATCAGAATCAGGTGTTCCAGTCTCTTCCATGTCCACAGGTGTATAAAATCATCACCTAGGCATGCAGACTGCTTTAACAAACATTAGTGAAAGAATGGGTCGCTCTCAGGAGCTCAGTGAATTCCAGCGTGGAACTGTGATAGAATGCCACCTGAGCAACAAATCCAGTGGTGACATTTCCTCACTCCTAAATATTCCACAGTCAACTGTCAGCTGGATTATTTTTATTTATTTTTATTTAACCTTTATTTAACCAGGTTGGTCCCATTGAGATTAAAAACCTCTTTTTCAAGGGAGACCTGGCCAAGACAGGCAGCAGCAAAAACACAAAGTTGCATACAGGTACAAAAAGGACGAAACAAGTTACAAGCACATCATTTTGGAATAAAAACAGAGACGTCTATGAGCCATATTACAGCCCAGCTAAAAACATCGGCATTGCATAGAATCTGCTTCCATGTCTTTCATTTTCGATTTGAAAACATTTAAGGACACCAGCTCCTTGAGCTTCAGTTCATTTTGCAAAACATTCCAGTCTGATGGGGCAGAGTACCCAAAAGCCCTTTTCCCAATTTCAGTTCATGCGTTTGGGACAGAGAGCATGATAAGGTCCTGTGAACGCAAGGAATACTGTCCGGTAGTTCTTTGCATAATAAAAACACATAAATAGGGGGGAAGCAGACCAAGAATTGCCTTATAAATGAAAGTGTACCAGTGTATTGCCCTACGGGTCACCAAAGCGGGCCATCCAACACGAGTGTACAACTCACAGTGATGAGTCAGAGGTTTAGAGTTGGTAATGAACCTCAAAGATGCATGGTAGGCAGTATCTACCATATGAAGACACTGTGCAGAGGCATGCATGTACAAAATATCCCCATAATCTAAAACAGGTAAAAAAAAAGTTGCAGCAACAAGTCACTTTTTTACATTAAAAGAAAAACACAACTTGTTTCTAAAATAAAAACCCAGTTTCAGTCTCAACTTTTTGACAAGATACAGTACATGTGATTTAAAATTAAGGGAGTCATCAATCAGTATACCCAAGTATTTATAGCAGTGTACAACATCAATCTGCTTTCCATCAACAGTAGAAATTGCAGGAACAACTTGTGACCCAGTCTTTGATCTGGTTAAAAGCATTAACTTGGTCTTATCAGGGTTTAACACTAGTTTCAATTCATAAATTGCATTTTGAAGGACCACAAAGGTATTTTGCAAACGCTCAGTAGCTTGTGCAAGAGATGCAGGTCAGTGTATGTTTTGGTAATTGGATTTTCCGTTTAGAAAATGGTATTAGAAAACAAAAAATGGGCGGTTATTTGATTTTTGTTTTAGAATTCAAATACGAAAATTGAAAAACCAGCTGATTTTCATTTTCCTTTTCTAAATACAGTGAATAAAATGTTAGTAGACAGAAACAAAAAAAACAGCCATTTTTCATACTGTGAGACCGGAAGTTTTCTTTTCAAAGTAAGAACACCTGCCAGGTGCACAGCCGTCATTGTTGAAAAGCGCAGCTTCTGTGGCTCTGCGGCTTCACTGGGCTCAAACAACCAGTTTGTTTATGATCATCTAAGGATGTTTATTTGTGTTTGCGTTTGATAGCCTCCCGTGCGTCTACTTGTCTTATACGCTGTTCAATAGGCTAGTTAGTGATTTTAATCTGGCGTTTGCGCTAATAAAGATATGTGTCACTGACAGGGCTTCTTTTTTCTGCACCAAAATTACATTAGATCCCTCAACAGAGTAATTGACCCAAACAGTGCTATGTACGGTTTGAAATAGGAGAGAGGGACATTACAATGTTAAAATCAGATTATTTTGCTTACCAAAATCTCATGCCTCTGGTGTTGTACATGGACGGACATTTTGCCCCAAAATAACGAAATATAATACAGCAGAGTTATTTACAAGATTTGACTCCAAGTACTTTTCACCACTTAAAAAATCGATAAAAGGACATAACAATGTAAAAATCAGCTTATTTTGCTTACCAAAAACTGATTCATGCCTCTGCTATTGTACATAGATGGATATTTTGCCCCTAAATAACTAAATATAACACAGAAGAGTAGTATTTACAAGATTTGACTCTATAACCAAATCAGTTTCTGGCAGAAGCTCTCCAGTCATTCCAGATGGGCTGTGGTCAAACTTTAAAGTAGGCTATAAATACAACTCGTGGAAATGTTTCTCACGTCCGATTGTTGTGGTGATTTGAAGATATCATTTGGCTGCCTGTATTCAAGTCCCCTTTTTTTCTGAAAAGTTTTGTTGGCGGAGCCACGCTGTCCACTAGTCTATGGTGCTACACAGCAGCACCGCCCTGGCAGGTGCTCTTACTTTGAAAAGAAAACTTCCGGTCTCACAGTATGAAAAACGGACGTTTTTTTGTTTCTGTCTTCTAAAATTGTATTCACTGTATTTAGAAAAGGAAAATGAAAATCAGCTGGTTTTTCAATTTTCGTTTTTGAATTCTAAAACAAAAATCAAATAACCACCCGTTTTTTGTTTTTTAAAACCATTTTCTAAACGGAAAATCCAATTACCAAAACATACACTGACCGATGCAACACAGCAGTACACAATGGTGTCGTCAGCATAAAAATGCAATGTCGCATCTGACACATTTCGTCCAAGATCATTCACATAAATGGTAAATAAAAGTGGCCCTAATATAGAGCCCTGCGGCACACCCTTGTAGACAGATACGAAATCTGAGCATACACCATCATGTCTTGTACACTGTGACCGACAGCTTAGATAGTTAGAAAACCAAGCAATAGCTTCTTCTGAGAGTCCTGAGCTCAGAAGTCTAACTTTTAGTACATCATGGTCAACTGTGTCGAAAGCTTTTGACAAGTCAATAAAAAGAGCAGCACAATGCTGCTTTTTGTCAAGTGCGACAGAAAGGTCGTTAACCACTTTCAGCGCAGCTGTGACAGTGCTATGCCTTTTCCTGAAACCTGACTGATAAGTTGATAAAATATTATTAGTATATAAAAACTCCTTTAGCCGTTTACTCACCAAGGACTCAAGGATTTTAACCAGTGCTGACAAATGGGATATAGGCCTATAGTTGTTCAAGTCACTTGGGTCACCCCCTTTCAATAAAGGGACGACAAAGGCAGACTTCCAAATCCTCGGAATCTCCTTAGTAACCACTGTAAGGTTAAAGAGATAGGTGAGTGGCTCAGCTATGAAATCAGCTGCCAGCTTCAAGAAATAAGGATCCAGCAAGTCTGGTCCTGATGGTTTTCTATGATCCAGATTTTTCAAGGCATTTTGAACATCCTGCACCAAAAAGGGCACAAAATTAAAAGACTGGCCAGGATGCACATCACTGACGCAAACTGGTAGATCGGTACTGGGTATCTGAGTAGAATCAAATAGGGATCCAGAGGAGACAAAATGCTTATTAAAACAATTCATTATCTCCATTTTGTCATAAATAGCAACAGAATCATTCATTACAAAAGGAGGTAAAGCTGCAGAGTTGTTGGTAACAGAAAGAGATTTTATAACTTTCCAAAATTTCCTTGGGTCATTTAAATTTTTTGTAGTGACAGATAAGTAATATTCAGACTTGGCTTTCTTAATGAAAGAGGAGCATTTATTTCTTAGTCTTCTAAAAGCAACCCAGTCAGCAGTAGAACCTGTAGCCCTTGCTTTAGCCCAGGTCAGGTTTCTTGCATGAATGGTTTCAGCAAGTTCATGAGAAAACCAGGGGTTATCACGTCCTTTAACTCTGTATCTTCTTAAAGGTGCATGCCGATTTTAAAATTTGTATAAAACCATCATTAAAAAAAGTCCAAGCTGTCTCGACATCAGGGATCTGTTCTATTCTACTCCAGTTAAAATGAAACAAATCATGATTAAATCCCTGTACATTAAAATGCTTGAGATCCCTCTTTAAGACCACTCTGGGTTTCAATTTAGGTATTTTTGTGTTACGTGTTGCCGCAACTACACAGTGGTCACTCAGATCATTACAGAAAACCCCTACAGCTGGAAATGTATGAGGAACATTTGTTAAAATCAGATCAATGAGGGTCGATCTCTCAGGGTTTTTAAGATTTGGGCGTGTAGGTGAATCAATTAACTGGACCAGGTTGACAGAGTCACAAAAAGCTTTAAAATCATCAGAAACTGGCTTTAGCCAGTCCCAGTTCAAGTCACCTAATATAATGATTTCACCATTGTTTAATCTTGATAAAAGCTGAATCAAAGACTGCAACGCATCCATGACAGCAGATGGGGGTCTGTAACAACCAACAACCGTCAAACTGGAATCATTGGACATTTCTAATCTACTGCCAGAAATTCCAGTTGTTTGGGAATTGATTGTGACAAAATTAACCGGGCACATAATTTTGATTTGATATATATGGCAACACCACCACCTTTTTTTGGTCTGTCGGCACGATAAACATCATATCCATTGATGGAAATATCTTTGTCAGTAATGGATTTGGTTAACCATGTTTCAGATATTACAACAATGTCAGCATCCATTGATTTCACCCAAATTCTAACCGAGTCCATTTTTAAAAGCAAGCTGCGCACATTGAGATGGATCATTTTCAGACCGGACAGTGATTTAAAATCCGAAGGCGTCTGAACACACTGCTGCTCAGGGCCCGGGTTTGGTTGCACGTTTCCAGACATAAGCAGCAATAGAACAATCAGCAGTCTCCTTCTAACAATATTACATAAGGAGCCTTTCAACATCTCACACTTAATGCCCGACTGTGTACTCTCATGGAGCGCAAAAAAGTCATTTAAAACCAAAAGGCTTTGAAGGCAGGACACGTCTCTGAGGAGTTCACAAGTTAAGTTTATGTCCTGTGCCAGCGGAGGTTGAACGCACTGAGAAACAGCCAAAGAGCAAGTGCTACCATGCGCAAACTCCTGTGGGCAAAACACATTGTCAGATGTACTCACCCAGGAGCGGTAACTTGCTTGTAAGTCCCAGAAGGTCAGCGCGAGAAACAGAGTGGCAAGAAATCCCACTGTCCAGAGAGAGCGGGTGTGGATGCGCCAGATATACGAGCCATCGCGCGTACTGCAGGCTGCCGGCCTATCTGCTCACTCAGGAGGAATGGAACAGATGAGCAGAGGCCCGATGGTAGGGCTGCACCGGCAGGTGAGAGCCAGAGGCCAGGTAGCTTCCGCGATCTGGTAGCGCTTGAGAGGACAGCTGGCCGTTGAAGAGGGGCGGAGACCTGACCAAGGCCAGGTGGAGAGCCAAGGCAGGTGAAGCCTGCGCGCAGGAGGATCCACCAAGAAGCAGGATCAGAAGCAGGATCAGTATCCGAGGCTCAGAAAAGTTTACATCCCAATAAGATCGTCCACAGAGATAATCCCGGAGTCATGCAAAGATTGAAAAAACGTACAATAAAAGCTTACCTTAAATTTAATAAAAAAGTTAAAAGAAGATTTTTAGTTATTAGCAAAAGACTGACAACATTTAACACTGACGTGGACCAACATGTTGCGCTGTTGCCATCTTGGAAAATCTTTGTGTGAGGGAACGTGAAAATTATAAGAACGTGGAAGTGTTTGGGAACCACAGCAACTCAGCCACCAAGTGGTAGGCCACGTAAACTGACGGAGCGGGGTCAGTGGATGCTGAGGCGCATAGTGAGAAGAGGTCACCAACTTTCTGCCGAATCAATCTCTTTGGGGCGCGGGGGGGGGGATTGTGATCGGGCCTGGGCAGGTTGGGGGTAGGGCAAGGGCCAGGGCTCAGGGGAGGTTAGACCTAGGGAAGAGGGGGGTTCTCCATGGTCCCCGGGGTCTGGCCGGGGGCCGCTTGGGGCGGGTGCTGGCCCGCAGTGGGTGGCGGTCTGGGTTGGTTCTGTCTTCCTGGGTGCTGGGCTGGGCCCTCCTCTGAGGGGGTGGATAGGTTACCCTTGGGCTCGCGGCTCCCATCTCCTGCTCCCCTACGCTCGATAGGGGGCCCGGCGTCTGGCGGGTGTCTACCTCCCACTTCCCCTTGCCTGTTCTCCAGGCCCTCTCCTTGGTTGGCGCCCCTGGCTCTGTGGCAGGCTGCCTTTGCTCTGTGCTCTGTTGTGGCGGCTGGCTGCATGGCGCTGGGGGGCCTCTCTGGCCCCTAGAGGCAGTGGGGCTACATCTGCACGATCACTGCATGATCACTAAACACAAAGCACAACTTAATCCTAATAATCTGCACTTTCAGCTGCGCCCCTACAGATGCCGATATCTATGTGTTTATGTATATATGTCTATGTGTTTGTAGTATATACATCTACAATTGTTATTTCTGTGTTGCGAACGATCTCTCCAGTTCTTCTCTCCTCAGGTGCTCCTTGTGATTGTAGTGTCAAAGACCTCAGGATACTGTTTCTTCTCAGGTTCAGCAGCTGGTTGTTTGGCTCTCCTGTTTATATGCATCTGCTCAGTTATTGTGGTTGTTCTTTGCTGTTTTTTCATTGTTTCTCTCCCACTTTCTGTCTATTTTCCTCCCTCTCTCTTATCTATTATCACCCTTGTCTGGTCAAGCAATAATCTTCCAACTTGGCAATATAAGGTGGGGAAAAAAAATTAACAAAAACACTAATAGAAAGTTTCAGATAAAACTCAAGGGGAGCCTTATACACAAACGGCTCCTCTTGGCAAAGTAAATGTGTTCTGCACAAAATGGCAGCCAGACCATAATTCTGATGTTGCAATGCTGGACTTGACAAATTAAAAAAAAAAAAAAAAATCAATGACCAACACTGACAAAGCAGTTCTAGCTGTGTCTGTAGTTAATCTTTTATATAAAGAGAGGGAGAGAGAGGGAGTATAAACACAGAGTATTTACCCAACACTTGATCATATAACAAGGTCTTATCTTTGGGGAGTCTCTAGTGCACACTCGATGAACTACAGCTCATTGTTCTTCACCTGCTGCTTGTCGAAGTTGTCGGGCATGTTTAGACTCATTTTCAGTCTCACTGATTAGCTCTGCTGCCTGACTGTACAATATCAAACATTTAACTTACTTTCAGAGAGTTTGTGGACTGTTTGTTGGATGAAGATGCTCCTCTTCTGTCTCCGGATGGTTGGTTTGGTGGATGAAGTCGCTTTTCCAGGAAGTCTGAAGGGTCAGCAGCTCTGTTATGTTACATCAGCAAAGACAGAGCAGAGTTCAGATGAAGACCTGATGTTTCTGCTGGTCTCTGTGATCCACACAGTTTGTTCCCTCTGTGTCTGTTTAGAATCAGAAATGAAGAAGAAACTGGATCTTTACTCAAACAGAGACGCTGTTGACTGTTTCCTGTTTCCCACTGATGCATCAGTTGTTAAACTTCTCTTCTGGGCGTGGTTTATGTAGATTTTGATTTTAACCCTGAACACTCTGTAACAAAGCAGCCACCTGAACAGACAGCTGTTTATGAGTCTGACAGAAATCAGATCAAGATTTTTATTTTAAAGATATAAAGAAGTAAACAGGGGTATAGTCTCACAGGAGAAGATGATTTATCAGTAAAATTCAGTTTCCCATAATCTCAGGATTCCTGAGTTCATCCAGGTCTTTCTCCAAAGTCCCTGGCTGCAGTGGAAAAGTTCTTTGTCCTTTGGAAGGTTCCTCACAGAATGAAATGATCTGAAGTAGTTCATGGTCGAAGGTGTTGAATTAGTCTAAATGCTTCGGAAATGTGGCTCATTGCCTCTTTATTAGCTTCTTTAGCTTGGGATACACTGGACCATCCTTTACAAAAGGAAAGGAGATTATTCTGTCCCTCAATTCTCTGCAGCAACAGCTTTTATAAAAAAACCTGTATTCCGACTGCTTCCGAATCATTCATTCATCATTCAATTCATTTATTTTCATGCACTGATTGGTGTTCATGCTGATAATGAGAGGACAGATTTATTTACATCCTCACTTCAACATCAGTTATGCACACCTCATTTTTACCGGGTTGTTCATGTTCAAATTGTCTAAAGGAACAACATTGTCATGATACAGGAGCTCTTCTGTGATGAGCCTTTTATAGTCAGTCTTCAGAAAACTGTAGTGTTGAAAGTTCATGTCCGGTTTGGAAGAAGGACTTCTGTTATCAACTTTTCTCTTCCCTCCACGTCCATGGAGGTTCTTGACAGTTCCATGCTTGACAAACTTCTTAATATCATTACGCACTGTTGATACAGGAATACCAAGGTCTTTGGAGATGGCCTTGTATCCTTTGAAGGTCTTGTGTTTGCTGATAATTGCTCCTCTGATGTCCTCAGACAGCTCCTTTGTTTTCACCACTGTGACAAAGAAACAGGGCAACAGGGTTGTTTTTTTTTTTTAAAAGAAGTCATCATTCATTGGCTAATTGATGTCACATGAGCACAGACAATTTATCACAGGTGATTCTCACTTTGATTTGCTACAGATGAGTCACAATGTGGTTCCATACTGATTTGCAGAAAAGGGTGCCAATACCAGTGACACAGCAAACTTTGCTTTTATTTTTTTTCCTCCCATGTTTTATTGTTTAAAATTACCATTTATCAATCGCTCTTTTGTGTCAAACACAACTTCTCCATAGAAACAAATGTTTGACTTGATTCATTTTTTTTTCAGAAGATATTCAACATTGTGTACTTAAAGAGACTGTGAGGAGTTTTTAAGTAATTACAAAAAAGTCTCACTTTTAGACTTATGCCTGATCGAAATACGCACTTATCGATGAGTTTTATAGCTATAAATAGCATCTTAATAGGTTATCTATAAATGCTATTCTTTAGTCTTCCGGTCGGGTCGGTCAGGGCTGGACTGGCCTGGATACTCAACTTCGGGGAACCAGACAATTAAAACTAGAGCAAATTTATATTATTTTATTATTTATATTACACGTTTGAGAGCGCCGGGCTGTATGTAGCGATATATAGCCGGCTACAAAACTACGATACTAAGTTTTCCAAAAATTACTTGTTGTCACACATCAAAAACTACCGCTACGTAACTAGAAAGAGATACATTACCTCGTGGCTTTGCATCCTGTAAGTTGTTGAAAAAGAACTTGTTAAGCAATGCAGAGTTCCGACAAAGATCCATGCTGCATTCACCATTACAAACAAACACACTTTGCTTCACGTCTCTGGTGCGTTCAAGTTGTAGTCAGAAGTAGGAATTTTGAGTTACAAGTGGTAAACTAACGTCCCCCGAAGTCTGAATTTCCTGCTGGGAACTCGGTGAAACCTCTCCACCCCCGAGTTGACAATGGAAGATTGATGCCCCCAGTGTGAACAGTTATTTAGCTCCTGTAATAATCCATTTATTTGCACTTCTGACTGGGGTGTGTCGCTCTAGATCAGCTGTGTACATAGTATTGTTAGACTTATATTTACAAAAATGCTGCCATAGTGATAATCACATTCTTCATGTGATATTTGTGAACAACAACGCAGGGCGTGCTAACAACAGCTAACAATAGCCTGGTAGATCGGCATGTTTTTTTCTGACTTCAACTGGAACGCCGATAAGTCAGAGATGATGTCACTCCCAGTTCCGAGGTTACACGAATGCAGCATTACGCCGGCGATAAATTCTCCTCATAGCACCTTTAAACTTCATGGGTGCCGATAATGATGAGCAGGACTGTACATAGATAAATATTTATTTATTCACACATGGCAAAAATTGTTGGAATCTTTCTGGCAAAGAAAACCCCACATGGTCACTGAAATAACTTGATACTGACAAAAATAATGATAAATAAAAAGATAGTGAAAATTAACTAATGAAAATCTGACATTGCTTCAAAAAAAAATAAACTCTAGAGACAAAAATGGTGGTACCTGTACAAAAGGTCGCCATTTTCAGTTGTTTGTGTAATTTCCCACTTTCTTTCACACTGTAAACGCATCGTTCCTGTCCTGTCCTACACTGATGTGGTCCTTGAACGCCTCATTGAGGTGGATGATGGTTCCAGAGTGTTCCTCCATCAGACTGTAAGTTGTGCTGTTTTAGTGAAGTTCCTCTCTGCTGATGTTGATGTTTGTCTCTGGGTGTATCTCAGAAAACTCTGCACTAGTTCACACATGTTGTTGTTTCATATAGCATGCTGTTGCTAATGAAGGCTAGCCTTTGAGCTGGTGTGATAGAGAACTTTGGTTAGATCTTAGAAATTAGAGTAAAATTAAAGACATGCAAAACAATTAGAATAGAATCATTCACAATAATATTCTACAATACAGGAACAAATAATAATTGTAAATATATAGATAAAAACCAACAACAAAAAATCCAGCAAGAGAAACAACTTTATTATAAAATACTCCAAACAAGAAATTTTTTACACAACAGGTTAAAAATTTAAAATAATAAGTACATATTTATGTAGATAAAAATAAATCCAACTAGAATTAAATTTGGGACATGGAAAAAACTAGTGTAGAATCTTTCATAATATTTTAACAATACTGGAAAAAATATAGAATAAGTATAAATGTATGTAAATAAAAGTGGAAAAAAATACGCCATATGACGCAAAATTTTATCATGAAATTTTCCACACAAGAAAATTGAACAAGACAGGAAAATAAAGAATGAAAATACGTGTATGGAGATAAAACAAGAAAACATTACAGCAAGCAAAACAACTTCATTGTAAAAGTCTGCACACAAGAAAATTTTAAAATTCAGGTTGAAATTTAAAATAATAAGTACATAGGTACATAAATTAAAATAAATCCAATTAAAATAAAATTTGGGACATGGAAAACAACTCGTGTGGAATATTTCACACAACATAAATGTATGTTGATAAATAAAAATTGGATATCGCAAAGCAACTTTACTGTAAAATGTTAGCAATACAGGAAAAAAAATTAAACTAAGAAGTCTAAATGTGCAATGGTCTCCACAAAGTGCTAAATCAAAGTGAGCCCATGGCACAGCCCTACTTTATCAAGCGGCCCCTCAGTCTCTTAAAGGACTGGACTTCATCATCAGCTCTGTGACGGTGAAACCATCCAAAGGAAATGTGCAGATTTAGAGTTTGATTTTGAACAGATGGAACTAAAGTGAGCTGTTAAATGTGTCTGTGTGGATTTATTTACACACAAACATTTGTCCACTCTGATCAGCTCTGAATATGAAGACCCACATCCATGAAGGTCCACAAGAACCAACAGGAGACCATCAAGCATTCAGAAAAACCTCAGGATCAGAAAGACTCAAGAATTCACTGCAGACATGTTTAAGTCCCTCTGCTGTTTCAGGGACTCTCAGCTTTGGATCAACCCTCTCTCAGAGGATTGAGCAGGAATCTCTTAAACCATTACGGAAATCAGCAAGTCGCTCCATGCTGCTGCGACGACCACCTCTGTCTCCTCCAACACCTCCCTGATGATGCGGAAGAGGTTCTTCTTCTTCTCCTCCTCCACGTAATCTCAAAACCAGTTCAATAGTTGTCTCTTTCTTGACGTTGCAGTCAGATAGACACTGATCATCTGCCAGCTGCTTTCCATCAAGGATAAGCCTCATTTTCTCTTCACCAAAACACAAACAGATATTAAAGTCAGGATGAGCTGAACCAGGACACTCACATTAAGTCTGTCTGTGATGAAGTGAAGCTGCAGGGGAGAACATACCTGGAGGTATATCTTCCATGTGTTCAATCTCCTCCTTCAGATTCAGGACTGTGATGCTCTGAAGCTGCTCCACTGTCTCACACACGTCCACCGTTATTCTATTTCCTTTTAAATTTTTCACAAATACATAAAACCCTCTCAGCGGCCTGAGGAGAAGAAACACTCTCACTTTGTTTGTCATGTTGAATAAAAACTCTAAAATCCTGTGATGATCATCTTTGTCTCCTCTCCTACCTCTCTACTCTTCCTTACCCTAAAACCACGAGAAGAGACATGTGCTGGACGCCGTATGAAGACAGAGTCTTGTCATCTGGCAGGTCCTTCCCCTCAAAGAGCAGCCTCATATCATCTTCACCAAAACACAGACAGACATTAAAGTCAGGATGAGCTGAACCAGGACACTCACATTAAGTCTGTCTGTGATGAAGAGAAGCTGCAGGAAGAACATACCTGGGTCAGTATAGGGAAGCTTCTGTTTAATCTTCTCCTTCAGCTGTCGGACTGTGAAGCTCTTAAATTTCTGTTCCGTGTCACACAAGTCCACTGCCAGTCTCTCCCTTCTTGGTCCTTTCACAATTACCTGATAAATCTTCTCCATGTCAGTTGTTCAGGTGTTTGGTCTGGAGCTGGTCTGTTTCATCTGCAGAGCTCTGAGGTGTAAGAGACGTCTCAGTTAGGTTAATGTAAAATATTTTACTTTATTTTGAAAGCGTTAGTGCTTCCTGTGTAACTGGAAGTTTATTCTGAAAGGACAAGTATGATGTCAGTAACCAAGAATTGACAGAAAATAAAAAAGAACAGCACAAAAGGCAACCGAGGAAGAGGAGAGAACAGAGGCTAAAAGGGTAACGGGAGAGAAAATAAGACTGAGCTCCGGTCCAAAGTGGAAACATGGCAGCAAGCCTATGTTTGTTTCACAGGTACATGTATAGTTCATGAAATTTTGTCTGTGCAGAGAAATTTTAGTTAATGAATTTGTTACTTGTTTATTTAAGTCCAGCTCTTAAGTTGGTTTAGCTGGTTTAGCTGGCTTATAAAAGGAAGAAAACAGAATTAAAACTCACTAAATCAGCAGTCCCGGCCTACTCAGTTCAACCAGACACTACCTGAGTCCTGAGGAGAGGAAACCCTTTAACTTTGTGTGTGGTGTTGAATAAAAACTCTTTAAAGTCTTCACATAGACTCACAGACAGGTTTCTGTCATCATCCATGTGTCAGACATCATACATGTGCTTTACCTTCACATCAAATCAAACTTGTCATACATTGTGACGCTCTCTGCCTGAGCTCCTCAGGCTAATATCTCTTCTCTCTCTCAGTTACCTGAGAGCAGCAGTGATTGGATCGCCTGGTGCCTGCTGGGTATAAAAGAACAAGCCATTTGCAGCGCTCCCCCTCTCTCATCCTATCTGGAGTCACATCTGCCGTCGGATCAGCATTTTGTTTCAGTCTGTTCTTAAACCTCATACTTTAATAACATAGTTGCAGTTTAATAACCTTTGTTGTTCAATTTTGTTGTCAATAAATCAAATTATTTACTGCAAAACAACGTGTTCCTCCAGTATTTGTCATGGCCCTGAGCCAGGTTATGACAAATTGGGGGCTCGTCCGTCTTCTACCCTCTCTTTAGGTAAGATTTGGAGCTTAGAATTTGTTTGTTTGGTGCTTGTACTGCCTAGTCAAGAAAGGTTGTTCGTTCGTTTAAAGCGTTTGGAAGTTAATAAATAATTAACATTTGGAACCGTTTTTGTACACCACACATCTGATTGTTGTTTGGTATACGGTTATTGGAGCTTTAAACTTTGTGAATTTGGAGCGCATTTGTTTGGAGCGGTCGATGCGCGCGCCCGTTCCTTTGTTCTGTTGTTTACCTGCCACGGTAAATTTGTTTGCGCTGTGAGGGAGGAACTTCATGTTTAAAAACTGTGAGGTGAGTTAAACTGTTTGTGTGTGGCTCTGTAGATTTTGTTCTTCCCTTACTTTTGTTGGGAGAGCTTGGTCTTTTTGTTTATGCTGTGCGGTTGGACCGATGCCTGTGTGTAATTTTGCCCATCTGCATTGGTGTGGCATTTTTCCCTTGTAGGCTTGGCGCCGTTCCCCATATGGGTCCAGTGCGCAGGGGGGTGGTTATGTGGCAGTAAAAGTGGCAGAAGCTTTGCTTCGGAGAGCATATCCGTGGTTTTAGGAAGGTTGCTAGCCTGCTAGTCGCCCAACTGAGCCATCGGTCTCTGGTGCATAATTACCCACCGCGAGTAACTGCACGAAGACTAGTAGGGAGCTTAGTTAGTTTTCATTTCTTAGATAGCGGGGAAAATCCACACTTGGAGGGCTGTTTAATTCCTCTTGCGCGCAGGGCGTCGGTGTGCCGGCGTGTATCCGCGCATGCATAAAGTTAGTTGTTGTTCATTGTCATGGTGATCTGTCAGCGACGATGTCTGATATTAAGTTGTTTCTTGCAGATCCCTCAGTAGAGAATCTTGATCAGTGTTCCAAAGAGCAGTTAATATTAATTGCTGAGCATTATTGTGTTGACATTAAAGGCGACAAAAGGATCAAAGAGAATATAAGAGCATCTATTAAGTCTAAATTGATCACTGACGGCGTAATGTCGGACGGTACACAAACACCTCTTGATCCACCTGGTGCGTCTTTACAAACTCACAATTTAACTTTTGAGCAGCAAAAGGAAATTTTGATGTTGCAGATGGAACATGACAAAATGAAACATGAATTGGAGGTTAAAAAGCAGCTTGAGGTGGAGCGAATCCGTCAGCTGTCTGAAAAAGCCAAAATTGATTTGGAGAGTTATCGTTTGACTTTAATGAGGGATGGCGTGTTATCTGGAGAAGGCACAGAGGTGCACACTTCTTCTGTGGGTCGCTTTCATGTTAATAACTTGCGCCTTTTGCCACGTTTTAACGAAAAGGACCCTGATACATTTTTCTTGTTGTTTGAACGTGTTGCCAACACAAGAAAGTGGCCTGATGCTGATTGCGCGCTCATGCTCCAGTCCGTCCTCACTGGGAAGGCGCAGGAGGCGTATTCTTCTTTGAGTCATGAAGACAGTTCTAGTTACTCTAAAATAAAATCTGCTGTGCTTAAGGCATATGAGCTTGTACCCGAGGCTTATAGACAACAATTTCGGTCATGGGAAAGAAAACCTGGTCAGTCATACGTTAAGTTTGCCAGAGACCTGTCCACTCGCTTTAAGCGATGGTTAGCCGCACTTGATGTCACTACTTTTGATGGCCTCTGTGAATTAATGATATTAGAACAATTCAGATCTTGTCTCCCTGAGCGTGTTGCAACATTTATAATTGAGCAAAAAGCGTCTACTGCTGCTGAGGCTGCAGTTTCTGCCGATGAGTACGTGCTACTGCCATAAGGGCAGCGCGTGATGCTGCGAGTTGGAATGGGAACGTCTCTGCCGCTTCGGAGGTGCGTTCAAGGACAGTGGGATTTTCGAGATCTGATTCAAAAAATAAGACTGGCAAGGAAAATGGTGCATGTAATTATTGTCATGAAAAGGGCATTGGAAAGCAGACTGTCCTGTGTTAAAGGCTAAAACTAAGGGAACAAGACCTAATGTTAAACCTGTTGCGTTTGCTGCCCCTGTTACTGATGAATGTGTTGCTGAGCTGCTTACCTCTCACTCTTGTGAGCCTGATGTTTTGGCAGCTTATGCTCCTTTCATTAGGGATGGGTTTGTGTCAGTTCCAGGTAATGAGTGGGTTCCAATCAAGATCCATCGGGATACGGGAGCTTATGACTCTTTCATCGTTGAGTCTGTTTTGCCATTTTCTGAAAAGACTAATACTGGTGATTGTGTTCTAAGCCGTGGGATGGGGTTGAGGATACTTCCTGTTCCTTTGCATAGAGTCTCTTTGAATTGTGAGCTTGTTCAAGGTGAGGTAACAGTTGGTGTGCGTCCAGCTTTACCAATTGAAGGTGTGCATTTCATTTTGGGTAATGGTTTGGCTGGTTGCAGGGTTTGGGGTGATGCTGCCCCTTTGCCAGTCGTTACATCCAATCCATCTGTGTCAGATGGGAATTTCGTGGTGTTGCCTGAGATTCTTTCATCCTGTGTGGTGACACGATCAATGGCTGAAAAAGACAGTCAGGTTGACCCTGACATTAGTGAGGATCTGGTTCTAGAGGCCCCGTCTCTTTCTGAGTTGCCGTTGTCACTGTCACATGATGAGGTTGTGCAGGAGCAGTGTGATGACCATTCGTTAAAGGAACTATTTGAACATGTTTTGTCTACCTCTGACATAAGCAGTGCTGTGTCTGGTTACTTCTTGCACAAAGACTTGTTGTTCAGGAAGTGGGTACCTGTAGGTGAGGATTGTGTAAAGCGTGATGTTTTCCAGTTGGTGGTTCCACAGAAGTTCCGTCCTCTTGTTATGAAAGTGGCACATGATGAGAGTGGACACTTTGGTGTGCGTAAGACATATTTAAACGTTCTTAAACATTTCTTTTGGCCTCATATGAAGAAAGATGTTTCCACATACATTAAAACTTGCCATGTGTGTCAGCTAACTGGGAAACCTAATCAGTCCATCAAGCCAGCTCCTCTACAGCCCATTCCAGTGGTGAGTGAGCCCTTTACACACCTTATCGTTGATTGTGTTGGTCCCTTGCCTGTTGCTAAATCTGGGTGTAAGTATCTTCTAACTGTTATGTGTCAGAGTACCAGGTATCCAGCTGCTTACCCTTTAAGATCAATTACAGCACGAGCTGTAGTTAGAGCTTTGTCACAATTTATTTCAATATTCGGCATTCCAAAGGTCATACAGTCTGATCAGGGGTCCAATTTCTCGTCTACCTTGTTTGGTCAGGTGTTAAAGTTGTTGCACATAAAGCAGAATCAGTCATCTGCCTACCATGCACAGAGTCAAGGTGCACTGGAGAGGTTCCATCAGACTCTCAAGTCTCTTCTTCGGGCATACTGTACAGAGCTTGACAGGGATTGGGAAGAGGGACTTCCATGGCTTATGTTAGCTGCACGGGAGGCTGTACAGGAAAGTACAGGTTTCAGCCCAAATGAGTTGGTTTTTGGCCACACTGTGCGTGGTCCCCTGTCAGTGCTGAAGGATGGTTGTGTTGATGCTGAGCCACCAAGGAACCTCATTGGTTTTGTCAATGGGTTCAGACGTCGTTTGTTTGTTGCTGGTTGTATGGCTCGTGAAAAACTGTCTTCATCCCAAAGGAAGATGAAGAGGTTGTATGACCGTCGTGCTGAGCGACATGAATTCTGTCCTGGTGACCAGGTTCTTGTGCTCATGCCTGTCATTAGTTCACCATTTGAAGCCAAATACTCTGGTCCATACACTGTGGTTGAAAAACAGTCTGATTTGAATTACATTGTGGCGACACCAGGTCGCAGGAAGTCTCAACGTTTGTGTCATGTTAATCTCCTGAAGCCATATTATCAACATGTGGTTAAGGAAGATTCAGGTGAGGATGTGAATGGGGATGTTCACCCAGCCCTAGCTGTGTCACCAGGGACTCAAGCACAGGAGGTAGATGGGGTGCCTGAGCCCGATGATAGTCTTTTGTGTGGGCGTTTGAAAAATTCTGAAACTCTTTGTAATCTAGATAAATTGTTTGCTCATCTGCCTGAGTCCAAGCGTGCAGAGCTGGTGCAGCTGGTAAGTAAATTTCCTTGTTTGTTTGGAGACATTCCTTCACAAACTGATTGGGCTGAGCATGACATTGATGTTGGGGACTCTAAGCCCATTAAACAGCAGTTTTACCGTGTGCCACAAACTAAGCGGGAGTACTTGGATTCTGAGGTTTCATACATGCTGGACAATGGCATTGCTGAACCCTCATCATCCAGTTGGGCTTCTCCTTGTATTTTGGTGCCGAAACAGGACAGAACACCAAGGTTCTGTACTGATTTCCGAAAAGTTAATTCAGTCACAAAATCTGACTCATTCCCATTACCACGTATGGATGACTGCATAGATCAGGTAGGGTCAGCTAAATTTGTAAGCAAATTTGATTTGTTAAAGGGGTATTGGCAGGTTCCTTTGACCAAGCGAGCACAGGAGATTCCAGCATTTGTCACACCGTCAGGCCTTTACTCCTACAAGGTCATGCCGTTTGGTTTGAAAAATGCCCCGGCTACATTTCAGCGCTTGATGAACCGTGTAGTATCTGGTTTGAGTGGTTGTGCTGTCTATCTTGATGATTTGGTTATTTTCAGTGAAACCTGGCATTCACATCTTCAGCGTATCCGTGCACTCTTCGATCGCTTGGCTGAAGCACATCTGACCATCAACTTGGCTAAATGTGACTTTGCTCGAGCTACAGTCACTTATCTCGGTCGTGTGGTTGGACAGGGTCGTGTGGCTCCGGTCCAGGCCAAAGTCGAGGCCATAGCTAAGTATCCGTCACCATCTACCAAGAAAGAGCTACAGAGGTTTCTGGGCTTAGTGGGGTACTACAGGAGTTTTTGTGAGAACTTTTCAACTGTTGTGTTTCCCCTAACTGAACTCCTTAAAGCTAAGGCTAAATTTGATTGGTGCTCAAAATGTCCGGAGGCTTTTGAAACTGTGAAGTCTTTGCTGTGCTGTTCTCCTGTCCTGGCTGCTCCTTGTTTTGACAGACCTTTCGTGCTCCACGTTGATGCCAGTCAGGTGGGGGCGGGTGCTGTGCTGCTCCAGAGCGATGACCAGAGTGTGGTGAGGCCTGTAAGCTTCTTCTCTAAAAAGTTCAATAAGCACCAACAGAACTATTCAGTCATTGAGAAGGAGACTTTGTCACTCATTTGGGCCTTGCAGCACTTTAATGTTTATGTTGGTTCAGGGGGTCAAATAATAGTTTACACGGATCATAATCCACTGACCTTTCTGCACTCTCTCAGATGTCCAAACCAAAGGCTGACGAGATGGTCATTGTTTCTGCAAGCATACGATCTTGACATCAGACACATTAAAGGGAAGAATAATGTAATGGCTGACGCGCTGTCGCGCGCTCCTGTTCAATATTAGAAACTTGACTTAGAGATTTATTATATGGTCCTTTTGTTCTGTTGTACCTGTTCTTTCTCTTCCACGCCTGTCTTCTTAATTTGCTCCTTAGGTACCAGGGTTGCTGAAGCTGGGTGGGGGTGGACGTTTGGGTGGTTAAACTGGACAACAGGTCATGTATTAATCCATTTGTCAGTACTTGTATGTAAGTGTTATGTGCTGAACGATAGTTTGGGTGATGGGTATTTGGTGTTTAAGATACATTTTTGGTGTTTGAGATACATATTTGGTGTTGGAGATAATTTTTTGTATTTTGGATGGCTGATTGGGTGTTTTGTGTGTCGGTGGTCCCCTTGGGACACGGACTTTAAGAGGGGAGGTGTGACGGTCTCTACCTTAGCTCCTCAGGCTAATATCTCTTCTCTCTCTCAGTTACCTGAGAGCAGCAGTGATTGGATCACCTGGTGCCTGCTGGGTATAAAAGAACAAGTCATTTGCTGCGCTCCCCCTCTCTCATCCTACCCGGAGTCACATCTGCCGTCGGATCAGCATTTTGTTTCAGTCTGTTCTTAACCTCATACTTTAATAACATATATATTTGCAGTTTAATAACCTTTGTTGTTCAATTTTGTTGTCAATAAATCAAATTATTTACTGCAAAACAACATGTTCCTCCTGCATTTGTCATGGCCCTGAGCCAGGTTATGACAACATTGTAAATGCAGCACAAAGTGCTGTACATGTTAAAAACAGCGCCCACAACACACACACACTGATAACATGATTAGGTCAGGAGGAGGCCGACTGCACTGGGCACCGCCCATGGCCCAGGACCAAGACGTCTCCACCTGGGCGTGCCTTGCTGCAGGACTGGCGAGGGGCCCATCACAGCAAAGCAGCCCCCTGCTGAGGAAACACTGGAGATATGGAATAAAACATAAAACTACACTGTAAAAAAGGCTGGTTGTTTTATCTTAAAAAGTTAGTGTCAGGGCTGCTTTAAAAATTTAAGTTATCTGAATTTATAAATTTAAGTTCAGTTGAATTAAGAACGATTCAGATCAAGTGAACTTCTTAAGTTCAATAAACTTCTATTAAGTCAGCTCTACTTGAATTGTTTAGTTTAACAAACTTCTAAAAGCAATCCAACTCCAGTAGTATTTTTTATGCCAACACAGTAATTAAACTTCTTTAAACTACAGTTTTGATCTGAAGTTCAGCTCACTGATGATTTTGAGCTAAACTGACTTATTGCATTTGGATTTAACTTAATATTTCTCTTTACTCATTTTGTTCTGCTTTGACACAAGTTTATAAAATAAAGTTCATATTTGCTTTAAGAAAAACAATCTTAAAGCAGAAAAAAGGTCGAGTATTTAAAAGGTATTATTGCCAGACAAACCAAAACAACTTCTGTTCTTCATGCTTTAATAACACAACTGGACATTTTTATCACATGTTCAATGTGGAGAGCAAAACAGCTCTGAACACATTCAAGATACATTTGACACTAAAAAGTGCTTGTGGGAAAAATGCATCCTCATCCACAAATGTTCTTTAACTTTGACTAAAATTGGTCTGGCTTCATGACGGCTCGTTTGGTGGAAAACCAGCTTATAGCATCTAAAACATCTTTACTGTTTTATTTCTTCTTTCACATTTGTGGATGAGGATCAGTGAGCTGAACTTCAGATCAAGTTGTTTTACCTTTAAAACTGTAGATTAAAGAAGTTTAATTACTGTGTTGGCATAAAAAATACTATTGGAATTGGATTGCTTTTAGAAGTTTGTTAAACTAAACAATTCAAGTTGAGCTGACTTAATAGAAGTTTATTGAACTTGAGAAGTTCACTTGATCTGAACCGTTCTTAATTCATCTGAACTTACATTTATAAATTCAGAAAACTTAAAATTTTAAGGCAGCCTGACACTAACTTTTTTAAGTTAAAACAACCAGCCTTTTTTCCAGTGTACATAGGCTAAGAATCATAAATGAGTAAAATTAAATAAATAGAATACAAGCAAACAGAATAAAAAGTAATAGAATAAGAATAACAAGTAAAAAGAGGACTGGAATATATCAATAAAATATAGATAAAGATAACAGATAAAAATGTTGGATTAGTTCAAAGCTAAATTAAAAAGGTGGATCTTTAGCCTTCTTTAAAAACATGAACCTTCAGACTCGGTTATTTCCTACCTTGGTTCTTCCTGATCTGTTTCTCTGTGGTCTGGGTGTAGTTGTGTTTCCTCGAGGTGAAGCCTCTTTCTCTTTCACAACATGCCTCGTCACTCCTAATCTCTTCAGGAGACTTCAGCGTCATCATGTCAGAGAGCAGAGCTTCACCGTCAGAGGAGACAAAATAAAAGAAGAAAAACTCTCTGGACGGAGAGTCTGATCCAGGTAAAGACAAGAACACCCTCAGAGTCTCCCCTGACAGTTTTCATTTATTTTACTGAGTATTTCATCAACAATCTTTCTAACTGGACAGTAACTAATAATAATAAGGATAGATTTTGTCTTTACCTGGATCAGACTCTCTGTCCAGAGAGTTTTTCTTCTTTTATTTTGTCTCCTCTGACGGTGAAGCTCTGCTCTCTGACATGAAGACCTGATGTTGTCAAATTTTTCATCATAAAGTTCAGTCAGCTGTCTAAAGTATTAAACTGGTGAATTCACTGGTTTGTGACATCTTAGACCATGTAATAGATTATGCATGATCTTAAATTTGATCATTTAAATTTTAAGGCCTTAAAAAGTCTTAAATCTGTCCATTTTTGTTAATCTAGGTCCTGATTTATATATTTCAGGTCTTAAATTATGGATGTAAATGAACAGCTCCCATTGTTTATGTGCTTGTTAAACTAACTAAAATAACATTAAGGCAGAAAAAAGCAATCTGAAATTAAATTAAAGCCCAGTTAAATTATAAAAAGTACAGTAACCCTGACCCTCACTCCACTGTATAAATGACATTTGTTCCTGATTGGCTGTTCTGTCAATACATCTGTTTGAAAGGAACTCTGAGACTGCAATTGTCCTGACTTTCTCTGACTTTTAGATCTTAAATTTCATTCAAAATGGTCTTAAAAAGGGTTTTAAAAGCCTTAAATTTGATTAACCCTGTTATTGGTCAACATCTATTCTGCTAAAGCTCCTCCTGGAGAAAACTGCAGCAGCTGTCTGAACATGTTTGTGATGAAGAGGAAACAGAAACAGGCTCCACCTTCAGGAAACACAGACACACCTGGACCACAGAGAAACAGATCAGGAAGAAACAGAAGAGTCTGAAGGTAAAGCACATGGATGATGACAGAAACCTGTCTGTGAGTCTGTGTGAAGACTTTAAAGAGTTTTTATTCAACACCACACACAAAGTCAAAGGGTTTCCTCTCCTCAGATGGGGGTTTATGTCACCGTGGACGGACTAAGACGAGGGAGAAAGGAGGTGAAAGTGTGTGAGACAGAGGAGCAGCTTCAGAGCGTCACAGTCCAACAGCTGAAGAAGATTAAACAGAAGTATTGAGGGCATTATGTTATGTTCTCCCCTGCAGCTTCACTTCATCACAGACAGACTAATGACCCTTTTCCATTAGCCCTACTCTACTCGACTCTACTCGACTCGACTCGACTCTACACACATTAGGCCTTCAAACAAAACATGCATTAAAAAATGTGCATTGAAGTGGATATAAACCAGTAATACCAACAATAAATAATTGTTCTTTTGACACAAGACTGCTTTAGGGCTGTCACTTTATATTCAATATTTAAATAAGCGATCAAATATGGGGATAAATATCAAATCAGCACCAGTTTGAAAGTGTTAGCTTAGCACCAGTATAGGGAAAAACAAAGGTTGCTCAACATTAATTTTAAGATAAAGCAAGTTCTCAGAGTGTCATATTAAATGTGAAAATCTGGTCACAAAAAGAATGTTAGGTTTGCATTTATTCAACCAAGTTGTTCTTCATCAGGAGACAAACATTTTATTTCATCTTTAACTTTAATCAGGACCTTATTTAATCAAGAAAAGATGAAAACTAGCTTCAAATGGAACCACAATATCAATATGGTAGTAAAATTATATGGCACATGGTGTTTTCTCGTGATACATTAACTGACATTTTGGAATTACATGATGGTTCACTTCTGCTTCAAGAACAGGTGATTTGTTTAGACCCATTGAAGTTATCACCCTGTGTTGCTCATTGGCTTGATTAACTATAACATTCATCAACAGCGACAGTATCTATTTCAGCATTGCAGTCAAAACCATACCTTATCTTCTCATGTGACTCTAATGTGTTTCACATTTTAGTCACATGTTCATAATAGGAGAAGAATTAACAGGAGTGTGATGAACGAGCAAAAAGCTGTTGTCAAATTAGAGTTCTGAGCTGTCAGAGCGGAGATGTGCTAAGCAGTGTCATCTGACACATGCTAATAACATCGTTTTTCTCTCTCGAGAAATTACCGAATAGTTAATAAATATTTGAATGTCAAATATTGAATGTGGCGACACATCAGGTCTGGAGCAGTGGATTGTTCTGTCCAACAGAGGGCGCTGTGAGCACAGCTTGACCCTCAGTCACATCCTCTGCTCTCTTGACCTCAGTAAACAAAGAGTTTACACTCTGTGTGGACATTAACAGCTCTGAATCATCTGAGGAGAGCTGTGTGGAAGTAGTTTTGGCTCTGCACCGTTGATGACAAACTTAAAATCAAAGACCAGGCTGTGTGTTCTGTCAAATACAGTTTAGTCACTCATCCTGCTCTTGTTTGCGGCTCAGCCGTCGGCTTCATCCAAGCTATACGGCCGAGTGTGGCAGCGCTTTGTCAAGAGTTTAATGTTTAGTCCAATCTTCGATTATTTGGGTGCATGTTTGAGTTTGATTTTAGGAAAAGTGACAGCATTAGTCTGCTTAGCCACAGTCACACGCCATGATGTATTTATTTTCATCATTGAGTCACACGGTACTATTCGGCCTTGCTATTACCTCTCTCCACCGATGGCCGAATAAGGTTTTTTTTGCATTATTCGGCCACTGAATATTGGGTGCATCCTTACTTTAAACCCTGTGCTGATCCTCGTCTCCTGTCCTACCTCTCTGGTGCAGGCCATCCTGCTGCAGGAAGTTCCTTTACAAACATTTTAAGAACTGAGCAGCGATCGTAGCCACAGTCAGACAGACTCTGGTCATCATCCAGCAGCTCCTGATCCCTCAGGAACAGACCAATTTCATCTGCAGAGAAACACAAACAGACATTAAAGTGAGGAGGAGCTGAACCAGGACACTCACAGTAAACCTGTCTGTGTGAACATACCTCGGTGATTCAGATTAAATGTTGGTCCAATCTTCTCCTTCAGCTGTCTCACTGTGATCGTGTTCACCTCCTTCTCTGTCATGTCCACCATCTTTGTCTCCTCCATCACTCTGGACAAATATCTGAACTATCGTGTGTCCGTCAGTCCTGTTCCTGGTCTCTGTGCTGCAGACGTCTGATGATGGAGAAACATAAACATGTCAGAAATATTGGATGGATGAATGTCATAGAGCCTAAAAACTTAGCAGGTCAGCTAACAGCACGTTCTGGATTTTATGTCAACATGAAAAAAGAGTTTTAATAAAATTATTCATTACACTAAGATCACAACGAGTCTGCTTCTTCACTGAGCTGGAACACTTTCACTTTGACTTTGTGTTGAATAAAAACTCTTTAAAGTCTTCACACAGACTCACAGACAGGTTTCTGTCATCATCCATGTGCTTTACCTTCAGACTCTTCTGTTTCCTCCTCATCTGTCTCTCTGACTCCGTTAACTGGAGGACGAGTCTGTTTCTGTTTCCTCTCAAAACTTCATCACTGTTTTTTTTCTTTATTGAAACTCAAAGACACAAACAGATTCATAAACAGACAATAACACATGTCAGCAGAAACTAAAGTAGAAAAACATCAAACTGAAATAAAGATTTACAGGAGAAGGCAGAATCAGCTCAGAGACAAGGAGTTAAAATAAATAGAATAAAATAAAATAAAAATGTCCTTTACTTTCATTATATTTAGTGAACAACCAGACTGTGGAGTCTCTATTCAAATAAAACAGTGAAAAATTTTAAATACTAAGAATGTAAGATATAAAACTAGAAAATATATAGAAAAACAATGTACTGCACAGGATAAACAATATAAATATCTAAATAAAAGACAGTTTGTCATGTTCAGTCCTGCAGTCACAGTCCTGTTGTATTAATGTGTTTATTATCTGCACAGTCTTTATGTTTGGTATTTTCTGACCTCTTAGAGTCCATCATGTAGTGAGAGGAGCAGATCATATGTTTAGACACTAGGTGGGGCCAAACTTGTTTGATGTAAAACAACAAGTCGGAGCAGAAGAAGAAAACATTGTTGGTGTATGTGTTTACTTACCTGCTGCACAGACATATTAAAAAGTTCCTGTCCAACAGACCCACAGATCTTTCATGTTTTAAAGAAAATAAAACACATCAGGTTCTTAGTTCAGATAAAAACTCTGGAGAAACACTTTGAGAAAATGAAGTGAGTCTGTGGGAACAGGAAGTTTCCTCTTCATGTTGATCCGAACTTGAAGGAAGTTTTTAATTATTTGGCTGTAAAGTGATTTTTTATGTTGTAACTCCTCAGCAGACACTCCAGCTCCTGTGTTTATGTTTAAGTTGGACTGACGACACTCAGATGAACTGTCAATCATCAATCAGACAGACACATTGAAATCATGTCATCTCCTAAAAAAGATTTTATTTTGAAATCTGTTCTGGTGTCTTACCAAAAGTTGATTGTTGCCAGAAACTGATTTCCGGTCTGCGGGAGCGCACAGCCCTCAAATATCCATCGATTCTACATCGATGGATATTTTGCCCCAGAATAACTTCATATAACACAAAAATTACATTTGCAAGATTTGACTCCAACCAGTACTTGTATGAATTCTATGTACAACACCAGAGGCATGAATCAGTTTAATCTGTAAAATAAGCTGATTTTTACATTGTAATTTTCTTTTTTCTCGTACTTCAAACCATACATATCACTGTGTGAGGTCAACTACTCTGTTGAGGGGTCTGATGTAATTTTGGTGCAGAATAAAGAAGCTCCCTCGGTGACACATGTCTTTATTAGCACAAAAACACGCCAGATTTAAATCACCAACTAGTCTATTGAACAGCGATATAAGGCAGGCATACGTACAGGAGGCTATCAAACACAAACACAAATAAACATCGTTAGATGATCATAAACTAACTCGATGTTTTAGCCCGATGAAGCCACAGAGCCACAGAAGCTGAGCTTTTCAACAAGGACGGCTGTCCACGGACCAGAAATCAGTTTCTGGCAACAGTCAACTTTTAGCACAACACCTGTACTGCATTACCATAATACCATGTGTATACGAGCACCGGCAAATTGATTGGCGGCTCGGTTGATGGATTTCAGAGTGGAGCATCCATCTGAGCAACCTCCAGGTGGACTGTGGTTTATAAAGGGAGAAGAGCTTACAAGTGTGTGCGTGCACAGATGTATATGTCACATTACTGCTGTGCCATTTTCAGCTCAATGAAATCTAAGAATCAGACATGTTTAAGTCCCTCTGCTGGTTCAGGGAGTCTCAGCTTTGGATCAACCCTCTGTGGAGGTCTCTCTGAGGACATTGTCCCATCACTGATCTTCACAGCATGGACCTCCTGCAGCTCCTGAACCATCAGCATGGAAATCAGCCAGATTTTCCATACTCCAGCGATGATCACCTCCGTCTTGATCATCACTGTCGGCTGTCCAAGCACTCTGTAACTCACCATATCCTGTTACAACAACAGTTGACCCCTGCTGGATGCCGTAGTGAGACAGATACTGGCCATCTTCAAGCTGCTTGTTCTTAAAGGCCAGCTTTAAAGCTTAACCAAAACACAAACAAACATTAAAGTCAGGATGAGCTGAACCAGGACACTCACATTAAGTCTGTGATGAAGTGAAGCTGCAGGGGAGAACATACCAAAATAATGCCGACAAAACTACTTTTTAATCTTCTCCTTCAGCTGCTGGACTGTGATGCTCTGAAGCTGCTCCTCTGTCTCACACACTTTCACCTCCTTTCTCTTTCGTAGTCCGTCCACGGTGACATAAACCCCCATCTCTGTTGTTCTGGTCTGAGGTCTGTCGTCTGTTTCAGCTGCAGGTCTGTGAGTCGTGAGGAGAGGAAACCCTTTGACTTTGTGTGTGGTGTTGAATAAAAACTCTTTAAAGTCTTCACACAGACTCACAGACAGGTTTCTGTCATCATCCATGTGCTTTACCTTCAGACTCCGTTATCCTCCGTCCTGTTTTCTCTTTCTGTCTCTCTGACTCTCTAACTTGAGGCTCTGCTGTTCCTCCTTCTGATTTCTTCCTGTTCTCAGGTGGGACTCTGATAACTGGAGGAGGAGCTGGTTTGTTTATTAACTACATGTTTTATTACTGTTTTTTTTTTTAATTGAAACTCAGAGACACAAACAGATTCATAAACAGACAATAACACATGTCAGCAGAAACTAAAGTAGAAAAACATCAAACTGAAATAAAGATTTACAGGAGAAGGCAGAATCAGCTCAGAGACAAGGAGTTAAAATAAATAAGAGAATCAAATAAAATAAAAATGTTCTTGTCATTAAATCTGATGTACAACCACACTGTAGAGCTTCTCCTGCTTCAGTGCAATCTGATAATAATACAGAAATAAGTAAGACAAAATCCTACTCAATGAATATTTGTACATACAGACCTGATCAAAATCTTAAGACCAGTTGAAAAGTTGCTAGAATATGAATTTTGCACATTTGGACCTTAATGAGGTTTTAAAGAGAGCTACAATATGCAAAAGCAACAAGGGGGAGTGTGAAAACAAACATTTGGAACTTGTAATAAAAAACTGAAATAGGCTGTTTATCAGCTGATCAAAAGTTTAAGACCACAGGCTGTTAAAGCCAAAATCTGCTTCAGATTTTCATTTTCTGTCAGGCATTCACACAGTCATGCCCTCCTGATAGCTAAAGCTAAAAAACTTTCTCTTTGTCAATATATATATGTATATGTATATATACATACATAATTATATTATATACATTATCCATCAGGGTTTATTATGTTGACTGATTATTTTCATCATAGCTTTAATCAACAACTTTTTTTCCCTCCTGATGAAAACTACATACTAACTAATAAAAACAAGTTTACAAAAACTAAAAAGGCGGGTAACTTGAGTGTGTAATGCTAACCCATTATGAAGACAGAAGGAGAAAACAATCCATCACTTTAACTGTGTTTTCTCTAAAAGGGTCAGAAAGGGATGAAACTCAAAATGGAGGATGAGCTGACATGAGGGACGTGAAACAGAGCGACGACCCTGCAGCTTTATTTAGTTTTAGTTCAATCTTTGACTAAAATGTCTCTTAGCTTTAGTCATTATTTACTCTCTGACTTGTTTAACTTTAGTTTTAGTTGATGAAATTTCATAACATTCAGTCGATGAAATCTGCTGTATGTTTAGTCTACTTTTTATTAAATGATGAAAATGTCAGTTACTTCAGTTTGACTTGTTGTCCACTTGTTTTTATTAGTTACTGTGTAGCTTTCATCAGGGGAAGAGGTTGTTGAAGAGACTTTGATGAAAATAATTAGTCAACAGAATTAACACTGTTGAATTCACAGGCCTTTGGTGCACAGCGTTTTCAGCTCAATAAAATCAAGACTAGAGAATTTCTGCAGCAATCACACTGGGACTCGGGCGGCTACTGGGAATTTTTCATCACAATCCAGCCGCCAGCTGGACAAAGACATGCTGACATGGTTGACCAACACAGTAGAGGTGTCAGAAGTTTTTTTTCATGTGTTCTGGTCATGTGTGGCCTGATTAGCTGATGCCAATAACCTGGCACCTGAACTTGAGCTGTATTCTTGATCTACCTGGTGGTGTTTCCCCTCCCTAACAGACTGATGTCACCAAGCACTTTATGAGTGGGCACAGTTAAAACTGAGCTCCCATGTCCTTAATTAACACACACAAACTCACACCTACATGAGTGCTTCGCACACACTCCAAAATACAAACACGCACTGTGTTTATGGGTGTAGATTCTGTGTGAAGATTAGGTCCCTTTAACTTCATCAATACACACACACACACACTTGCACATACACATATATGTGCTTCATGTGCCTTTTCAAAGCCCAGATCATGTATGTGAAACTTCAAACAGAGAGGAAGGGCTCTGTAGTCATGGCAACCAACAGTCACAGACATCACAGGTGCAGACACTTTGGCTCACTTTTCTCAAGGTTTATTGATGTCTTTTGACAGTGTCGAACAGTTGCTCACTTCTCCAAGGCCACCAGAGCTCACAGCCTTTTTAAGTCACGTAGCTCTTGGCAGGCACTTGAAGCACATACATGTGTATGTGTGTGTATGGATGGAGTTAAAGGTGCAGTCAGAGATCTTCTAATCTTCTAATCTAATGCACTATTTATCAAAATCACCGTATTTCTCCTCTCCATCCACAAGATGTCACCACTGACAGCATGTTGACAAAAAGGTCTGGTTTCAATACACAGCCTTGGCTCTGAATTTCAGCCGGTAAATACTGTGGCTCGGGCCGAGTTACCAAAACAGAGTACACCCCCCCCCCACATCCAGGGGGCGATCATACTCATGCGCAGATGGGGGGGGGGGGGGGCAGTAGGTTGATTAGCGTTCGCAGTTAGTGTAAGAGAGAGATACAAAAGGTGCAGTAGCACACAGTGAAAAGTGTAAAAGAAGGGCTATGATAGATAGATAGATAGATAGATAGATAGATAGATAGATAGATAGATAGATAGATAGATAGATAGATAGATAGATAGATAGATAGATAGATAGATAGATGGACGGATGGACGGACGGACGGACAGACAGACAGACAGACAGACAGACAGACAGACAGACAGACAGACAGACAGACAGACAGACAGACAGACAGACAGACAGATAGACAGATAGATAGATAGATAGATAGATAGGCTTTATTTCAGACTCAAGGTCCATATGTAAAAAGAGGTTAAAAATAACACAAAACAACAAGACAACAATAAAAAAAATAGACTAACAATTCATTTTTAAAAGGCACTTATACCAGTGCTCCCAACCCGCCCACCGGCAGGTCGGTGTGGCTCCATCGGCAGTTAACCAGAGAGAGGCTGCTGCCTCCGGAGCTCGGTATAAAGTATCACCGGCAGGTCGGTGTGGCTCCGTCGGTAGGAAACCGAAGAGAGGCTGTTGCCTCTGGAGCTTGGTGTAGAGAGACACGATCTCTATTAAGAAAAGCTCCTCTTCCATCCTGGAAAACGCTTGAATTTATTAGCCGGCTGTGCTGTTCCGTTGTCCAGTGCTAACAGGAAATGATGTCAGAGCTATGCCCGATGTGTTTCAGTTAAGCCAATCAGAGACAAGTAGCATGGACCTACCCTTTCCGGTTTCTTGAAATGTTTTTCATGATCCCTGAAATTTTTTTTTCGGATTGTGAAATGTTTTTGTGTATTGTGAAATGTTTTTGCACATTCATTCATTTTTTTGCATGTTGTGAAATGTTTTTGGCATTCTTAAATGTTTTTGCGTATCATAAATGTTTTTGGGTGTTCATAAATGGTTGTGTATTGTGAAATGTTTTTGTGTTTTGTGAAATGCTTTTGTGTGTTGTGAAATGTTTTTGTGTATTTTGAAATGTTTTTGCGCATTCATTCATTTTTTTGCATATTGTGAAATGTTCTTGCGCATTCTTACCTGTTTTTGCGCATTCATAAATGTTTTTGCGTGTTCATAAATGGTTTAGTGTATTGTGAAATGTTTTCGTGTTTTGTGAAATGTTTTTGCGCATTCATAAATTTTTTTGCATATTGTGAAATGTTTTTGCGAATTCTTAAATGTTATTGCACATTCTTAAATGTTTCTGCATATTCTTAAATGTTTTTTTGGATTCTTAAATGTTTTTGTAGATCCTTAAATGGTTTTGTGTATTTTGAAACGTTTTTTCGCATTCATAAATTTTTTTGCATATTGTGAAATGTTTTTGTGTATTGTGAAATGTTTTTGTGTATTGTGAAATGTTTTTGTGTATTTTGTAATGTTTTTTTCGCATTGACCTTCAGGGCCACCGTAGATGATGGATAAAAATAAACATGTCAGAAATATTGGATGGATGAATGTCATAGAGCCTAAAAACTTAGCAGGTCAGCTAACAGCACGTTCTGGATTTTATGTCAACATGAAAAAAGAGTTTTAATGAAATTATTCATTACACTAAGATCACAACAACGAGTCTGCTTCTTCACTGAGCTGGAACACTTTCACTTTCACTTTGTGTTGAATAAAAACTCTTTAAAGTCTTCCCACAGACTCACAGACAGGTTTCTGTCATCATCCATGTGCTTTACCTTCAGACTCTTCTGTTTCCTCCTCATCTGTCTCTCTGACTCCGTTAACTGGAGGAGGAGTCTGTTTCTGTTTCCTCTGAAAACTTCATCACTGTTTTTTTTCTTCATTGAAACTCAAAGACACAAACACATTGTGTCAAGTGTCAAACTCACAACATTCTAACAATACAGGAAAATATAAAAATAAGTTTAATATATGTAGAAATAAGTAGAATAAAAATGAGGACATGCAGAACGACTACTGTTAAATGTTCCATATGAGAATATTTTAACAATAAAGGTTGAAATTATTTTTTTAATAATAAGTACATAAGTACGTAGATAAAAACAAATAAAATTTGAATACAATTTGGCACATATAAAACAACTAGTGTAGAATCTTTCACACAATATTTTAACAATACTGGAAAAAAAAGAATAAGTATGCATGTGTGTAGATAAAAGTAGAAAAAGAAGTCTTTATAATAAAATTTCCCACACAATGAAATTTAACAACACAGGAAAATAAGAAAAATATGTTTTTATATATGTAGATATGAGTAGAATAAAAATGACAAATGTCAAACACACGTCACAGCGTAGATAACTGCTCCTGCAAAGAGTTTCCACTCACTTAAAGTTGTGCAGTAGCCTTTGGTAAAAAGTTTTTAAAAAGCTAAAATTCTGACTCTTCTGATCCCTGTCAGTGGAAGGAGTCGATCAGAGAATCGATTAGCTCACTGAAACACTCTTAAAGTTTAATTTGAGTTTTCTGATTAGAATTTTCTGGACAAGTTGTCCTGACTTTGGTTTTATTTAGTCACCAATAAAAATGTGGATTTACAAATCTTCACTTCTTAGTGTTTTCATTTGATTAGTCCTGCACTACAATTTTATAATATCATAGAATTACAATTCTTTATTTGGGGACTTTAAACAGATATGAGATTAAAATGTGATTAAACAGATTAATTAATTATAAATCTGGTAATTAATTAATTATTTTTTTAATTGTCTGATAGCACTAATAATGATACAAATAAAAATGGTGTGTCCTTGATAAATCTTATAATCTTATGAGCTAAATTTCACATCCATAAATGTACATTTTCAGGTAAAGGTCCACATTTTAACACCTTTATAAATGAGTTCAAACATTATATTAATTCTGTCAAATATTCTGAAGATCAAACAGCAATTCAAACTTTTTTAACTTGTGATTCTTTTGGTGTTTTCTTGTTAATCATCATTACCCCCAACTTCTTTTTCCTTTTAATTCATTTATTTTTATTATTGTTATTGTTATTCAATGTTGTACTTGTTATTGACACAAATTTATTGTGTTTCTACTGTTAAACTTGTACAAATATTTCATATTAGTGAAATGTATATTCATCTGTTCTATGTAAATTGTAATGTTCATGAAATATACAATAAAGTTCATTAAAAGAAAGAAAAAGTGCAGGTTTACATGGAGCTGCATGGAGGAGCGTTTAGAAAACTCTGGAGCCGTTTTCAGACGAAGCAATGAAAACTTATCGGATTTGAACGTTTTCGCGCCGTGTAAACAGCCTCAGGAGACAGAGCATGGACCTACTGGAAGAACAATAATTGCCCCAGGCCGGATGCCGTAGCGAGGCAGGTACTGGTCATCTTCCAGCTTCTTGCCCTCAAAAGTCAGATCAACATGTTCATCTAAAAACACAAACAGACATTAAAGTCAGGATGAGCTGAACCAGGACACTCACATTAAGTCTGTCTGTGATGAAGAGAAGCTGCAAGAGAGAACATACCTGGACGAAGACCAAACTCCTGTCTCATCTTCTCCTTCAGCTGTCGGACTTTGATTCTCTGAAGCTGCTCCTCTGTCTCACACACTTTCACCCTCTTTGTCTCTCTTCTTGGCCTAACCACGGTGACATAAACCCCCATGTCTGTTGTTCAGGTGTGTTTGGAGCTGGTCTGTTTCAGCTGCAGATCTCTGAGGAGAGGAAACACTTTCACTTTCTGTCTGCTGTTGAATACTGATAACATGATTAGGTCAGGAGGAGGCCGACTGCACTGGGTGCCGCCCATGGCCCAGGACCAAGACGTCTCCACCTGGGCGTGCCTTGCTGCAGGACTGGCGAGGGGCCCATCACAGCAAAGCAGCCCCCTGCTGAGGAAACACTGGAGATATGGAATAAAATATAAAACTACTCTGTAAAAAAGACTGGTTGTTTTAACTTAAAGTTAGTGTCAGGGCTGCTTTAAAAATTTAAGTTTTCTGAATTTATAAATTTAAGTCCAGTTGAATTAAGAACGGTTCAGATCAAGTGAACTTCTTAAGTTCAATAAACTTCTATTAAGTCAGCTCGACTTGAATTGTTTAGTTTAACAAACTTCTAAAAGCAATCCAATTCCAATAGTATTTTTTATGCCAACACAGTCATTAAACTTCTTTAATCTACAGTTTTGATCTGAAGTTCAGCTCACTGATGATTTTGAGCTAAATTGACTCATTGCATTTGGATTTAACTTAATAATTCTCTTAAACTTTTACTGACAAGTTTATAAAATAAAGTTCATATTTGCTTTAAGAAAAACAATCTTAAAGCAGAAAAAAGGTCTTTAAGTATTTAAAAGGTATTATTGCCAGACAAACCAAAACAACTTCTGTTCTTCATGCTTTAATAACACAACTGGACATTTTGATCACATGTTCAATGTGGAGAGCAAAACAGCTCTGAACAGATTCAAGACACATTTGACACTAAAAAGTGCTTGTGGGAAAAATGCATCCTCATCCACAAATGTTCTTTAACTTTTACTAAAATTCATCTGGTTTAATGATGGCTGGTTTGGTGGAAAACCAGCTTATAGCATCTAAAACATCTTTACTGTTTTATTTCTTTTTTCACATTTGTGGATGTAAACTTTAGATCAAGTAGTTTTACCTTTAAAACTGTAGTTTAAAGAAGTTTAATTACTGTGTTGGCATAAAAAAATACTATTGGAATTGGATTGCTTTGAGAAGTTTGTTAAACTAAACAATTCAGGTAGAGCTGACTTAATAGAAGTTTATTGAACTTAAGAAGTTCACTTGAGCAGCCCTGACGCTAACTAGCCTTTTTTACAGTGTACATAGGCTAAGAATCATAAATGAGTAAAATTAAATTAATAGAATACAAGCAAACAGAATAAAAAGTAACAGAAGAAGAATAACAAGTAAAAAGAAAATATAGATAAAGATAACAGATAAAAATGTTGGATTAGTTCAAAGCTAAATTAAAAAGGTGGATCTTTAGCCTTCTGTTAAAAACATGAACCTTCAGACTCTGTTATTTCCTACCTTGGTTCTTCCTGATCTGTTTCTCAGTTTCCTCGAGGTGAGCCTCTTTTCTCTTTCACAACATGCCTCGTCACTCCTAATCTCTTCAGGAGACTTTCATCATGTCAGATATCAGAGGAGACAAAATAAAAGAAGAAAAACTCTCTGGACGGAGAGTCTGATCCAGGTAAAGACAAAAACACCCTCAGAGTCTCCCCTGACAGTTTTCATTTATTTTACTGATTATTTTCATCAACAACCTTTCTAACTGGACAGTAACTAATAATAATAAGGATAGATTTTGTCTTTACCTGGATCAGACTCTCCGTCCAGAGAGATTTTCTTCTTTTATTTTGTCTCCTCTGACGGTGAAGCTCTGCTCTCTGACATGAAGACCTGATGTTGTCAAATTTTTCATCATAAAGTTCAGTCAGCTGTCTAAGGTATTAAACTGGTGAATTCACTGGTTTGTGACATCTTAGACCATGTAATAGATTATGCATGATCTTAAAGTTGATCATTTAAATTTCAAGGCCTTAAAAAGTCTTAAATCTGTCCGTTTTTGTTAATCTAGGTCCTGATTTATATATTTTAGGTCTTAAATTGTGTATGTAAATGTACAGCTCCCATTTTTATGTGCTTGTTAAACTAACTAAAATAACATTAAAGCAGAAAAAAACAGTCTGAAATTAACTTAAAACCGAGTTAAATTATAAAAGTACAGTAACCCTGATGCTCACTCCACTGTATAAATGACATTTGTTCTGATTGGCTGTTCTGTCAATACATCTGTTTGAAAGGAACTCTGAGACTGCAATTGTCCTGACTTTCTCTGACTTTTAGATCTTATATTTCATTCAAAATGGTCTTAAAAAGGGTTTTAAAAGCCTTAAATTGGTTTAACCCTGTTATTGGTCAACATCTATTCTGCTATAGCTCCTCCTGGAGAAAACTGCAGCAGCTGTCTGAACATGTTTGTGATGAAGAGGAAACAGAAAGAGGCTCCACCTTCAGGAAACAGACACACCTGGACCACGGAGAAACAGATCAGGAAGAAACAGAAGAGTCTGAAGGTAAAGCACATGGATGATGACAGAAACCTGTCTGTGAGTCTGTGTGAAGACTTTAAAGAGTTTTTATTCAACACCACACACAAAGTGAAAGTGTTTCCTCTCCTCAGATGGGGGTTTGTGTCACCGTGGACGGACTAAGACGGGGGAGAAAGGAGGTGAAAGTGTGTGAGACAGTGGAGCAGCTTCAGAGCATCACAGTCCTGCAGCTGAAGGAGATTAAACAGAAGTATCATGGGCATTATTTTGTTATGTTCTCCCCTGCAGCTTCACTTCATCACAGACAGACTAATGACCCTTTTCCATTAGCCCTACTCTACTCTACTCTACTCTACTCTACACACATTAGGCCTTCAAACAAAACATGCATTAAAAATATTAAAGTGCATTGAAGTGGATATAAACCAATAATACCAACAAATAAATAATAGTTCTTTTGACACAAGTCTGCTTTCAGGCTGTCACTTTATATTCGATATTTAAAATACCGATTGAATATGGGGATAAATATCTGTAACCGAAGAGTAAATAAATATTTGAATGTAAAATATTTAGTGTGGTGACACATCAGGTCTGGAGCAGTGGACTGTTCTGTCCAACAGAGGGCGCTGTGATCACAGCTTGACCCTCAGTCACATCCACTGCTCTCTTGACCTCAGTAAACAAAGAGTTTCTACTCTGAGTGGACATTAACAGCTCTGAATTATCTGAGAAGAGCTTTGTGGAAGTAGTTTTGGTTCTACACCGTTGATGGCAAACTTAAAATCAAAGACCAGGCTGTGTGTTCTGTGAAACACAGTGAAGTCACTCGTCTTCGGCTTATTTGTGGGCTCAGCCGTTGGCTTTTCATCCAAGTTATACTTCTGAGGTCAGCAGGGCTTCGTCAAGAGTTTAATGTTTAGTCCCTTTACTGGGTTTATGTTTACTGGGGGAGGGGGGGCGTAATCGAACATATTTGATTATTTGCGTGCATGTTTGAAAACCGTTTGAGTTTGATTTTGAGGAAAAGTGACAGCCTTACAGTATATTATAGCCCACATTATCTTAACTTAAATTTGTAATAAAAATACAAAAGTCAACGTTCAGAATGGAGGTGTGTTCTGCTGCGGTCATGCAGTGTGAAAAAATTCCCTTCAGAAAAGATGAACGACCTAACAGATGTATCAGATGCTAAAGTCTGCACGAGCGTTGATCAGATGCCTTCTCAAAACACACGGGTCGGTTTTGGCTGCGTCAGTCACAGTGTGGGCGGGGTTTGGCTGCGTCACCAGGCCTTTCGGAGCAGTGGGGGGGTTTACCTGGAACTGATGTGGGTTCCATAATAACGCGTCAGTGACAGATGAGAACAGGAAGAAACCAGAAGGAGGAACAGCAGAGCCTCAAGTTAGCGAGTCAGAGAGAAAGAAAGAGAAAACAGGACGGAGGAATATGGAGTCTGAAGGTAAAGCACATGGATGATGACAGAAACCTGTCTGTGAGTCTGTGTGAAGACTTTAAAGAGTTTTTATTCAACACCACACACAAAGTGAAAGTGTTTCCTCTCCTCAGGCCTCACAGATCTGCAGCTCAAACAGACCAGACCAACAGAGATGGCGGTTTATTTCACTGTGGAGGGACAACCTCAGATAAAGAAGGTGAAAGTGTGTGAGACAGAGGAGCAGCTTCAGAGCATCACAGTCCGGCAGCTGAAGGAGAAGATTAGACAGAAAATTGATGGGTGTAGAGGTATGTCCTCTCCTGCAGCTTTACTTCATCGCACCGTCTTAAGGTATTTTCACACCAACCATATTTAGTGCACACCAAAGAAGTTTTGGCCCAGGGTTTGGTACGTTAGTATCAATGTGAATGCAACCACCGCACTTTGGTGCAACACCAACTCAGCCGGTCTGAGACCTCCATGAAGGGGTGGTCTGGATCTGCTCCATCTCCCTACATTTGGTGCAGTTTCACTGGTGTGAAACAAAGTGGTCTGAACCGATCTGCTTTTGATGCATTATGAGTATTGTAAGCACAGAATTATGGGTTAAGTCCATAATTTACTTCCTGTTAATCCGGCGGTTGAATCTTTTGCTTACTCGATTTGTGGATTTGTTTATTCTGGTTGAGGATTACGATGATTTACGAGGGTCCAGAAGGTCGCTGATGCCGTCTCAAACACGATAAAAAAAAACACATTTGAAGAAAAGTGTAGAAGAGAGCGAAACGTAAACATTGTTTGTTTGGTGTAGGAAATGGTTACCATGGTAACCTCTTCTTCGTTCTCCTCCGTAGCAGGTTTGGTATCCAGTTACGTGCATATCGCCCCCTGCTGTTTCAAACTGAGTAAATATACAAGTGGGCTCGGGCACGGTTCGATGTTGGAAGTGTGAATGCAAGCCAGCGGGGGAGGGGGAGGGGGGTGAACCGCAATGTAGCACGGTTCAAAACAAGTGGACCTAATGTGAAAACGCCCTTAATGTGAGTGTCCTGGTTCAGCTCATCCTGACTTTATGTTTGTTTGTGTTTTGGTGAAGGTTTCAGACTGACCTTTGAGGACCAGGAGCTGGAAGATGACCAGTGTCTGTCTCACTACGGCATCCAGCACGGCTCAACTGTTGCTGTTACACATTGTTTGATGAAACTCAAGAGTAGGATAGGAGGCAGCGATGACAGTGATGACAGCGATGACCAAGGAAGAGGAGATCACCGACGCAGTATGGAGCAGCTCGCTGTTTTCCATAATGGTTCACGAGTATGGAGCCATATCAGAGACAGTATAAATTGGCATTGAAAAAGAAACTTGATATTGAAGAAAAACTTGCATTGTCACTGAAATAAGTATTGGCATTGTAAAATGTTGAATTGACACTGAAATAAGAATTGGCATTGTAAAATGTTGAATTGACACTGAAATAAGAATTGGCATTGTAAAATGTTGAATTGACACTGAAATAAGTATTGGCATTGTAAAATGTTGAATTGAAAAATAAAACACAGACACTAAAAAATATATTTTTTTTAGGTTACTTTTTGTTTTATGTTGTTTTTCAATGCCAATGTTCTGATTTTCATTATATTCTCTGTTTTTTCAGCTTCAACAGGTTTTCAGTTTCAACTTTCTGGTTTTCAGTTACAGTTTTTTTTTCAGGTTTCACTCTTACTGGCACTGTTTTGACGTGAGGGGAGGGGGGAACGCGAGCACGCGCTTCCAGGCTTTGAGGGGAGGAGAGTGCCCTCTGTCGGCGTACAGTAACCTGTTGTCCCTGCGGCCGTGATCGTATATTTTTCAATCATCTCATATCTAAAATCACTTTATGCTTCATGTCTTGCTAAGTTAGCAAACATGCTAACGTTTGCTAAGCTCGCTCATGTTAAAGTGCTTTGGGTTTACTACAGAACATGGATGAATACCTTTTCTAACCTTTACGTCCCACACCAAGAAAATACCTGGTTATTGGTTTGTCTCTGTCTCCTTAAATGTTGATTTGTTTTTTTTATTAAAACATTAAATGTTCATGTTTTTATTGAAGACCTCTGCCAAACAGTTGAGCAGGTAGTTAAAGGGTTAAGTATGTGGAAACTCTTTGCAGGAGCAGTTATCTACGCTGTGACGTGTGTTTGACGTTGTTGACTCTGAAAATCTGCAGGAATCAAAAAGAGAATCGTTAAAGAACTGGATGGATTAGCAGGATCGTTAAGAGCTCTGGTGTTGATTAAATCATTTGAATTCCTAATTTTTATCAGAGAGAAAGTCCATCACCTTATTCTGATTATAGTTTGATTTATTTTAATCTACATTTATATACTTTTATTCTGTATTGTTAAAATGTTCTAATTTTACCATAAAGTTGTTTTGCATGTCTTCATTTTTATTCTAGACTGATCTGTTTTAAATCTACTGTTATTACTTCATTTTTTCTGTATTGTTTAAATGTTCTTATGGAATATTCTTTTATGTACACACTTATAAGCTCCTTGTTTTTACATTTTTTTACCTGTATTGTAAAGTTTCTTTGTATTAAACATTTTACAGTAAAGTTGTTTTGCAATATCCTTTTTTTTTTCTAATTTTATCTACATACATCTCTTCTCATTCCTTTTATATATTTTTTCCAGTAGTGTTAAAATATCATGTGAAAGATTCTAGACTAATTGTTTTAGATGTCCAAAATTTTATTCTAATTGTATTTGTTTTTATCCACATACTTATGTTCTTGTTGTTTTGTTTTGTTATTATAATCTATATTGTTAACATGTTATTGTCATATGGAACATTTTACAGTAGTTGTTAAGCATGTCTGCATTTTTATTCCAGTTATATCTACATATATAAAAACTTATTTTTACATTTTCCTGTATTGTTAGAATGTTGTGTGTCTGATTAGACAGTAAAGTATTTTCTCATGGAGTTTTTTTTATAGTGCATGTCTTTATTTTTCTAGTTTTATCTACATACATTTATATTTATTCTTTTTTCCAGTATTGTAAAAATATTGTTTTGTGAAAGATTCTACTCCAGTTGTTTTGCATGTCCTAAAGTTTATTCTAGTTTTAAATGTTTTTTTTTAAAATCTACATTCTAATGTGCTTGTTTAACATTCAATAAAGGGTTATTAGATGTTTGATTTTATCCAAGAATAAAACATGACTTCAGAAATTCAAGGAAACACTTCAGATTTTAGTCGACTAAATTTACAGCAGATTTCATCGACTAAAATTAGCAGTTTAAAGACTAAATTATGACTAAAACTAAAAGATATTTTAGGCCAAAGACTAAAACTTAAACTTCTTTTAGTGAAATAAACACACCTGCTGCATCAAACTAAACACTGGATACATGAATGTGGACGATAGAACCATGGACAAGTTACTGTAATTAAAGAAAAAATCAAAATAAAATCAGATTTATTTTGATTTCCCGCTCTTTTCCTCCACAATGTCAAAGGTCTTGGGGGCGGGGCTATCACCTGTCGGTCAAAACTTGATCTTCTCTCTTCTTCCTGTCAGCCTCTTTGGGTGCATCCCAATGTTCCAAAATGCAGTCTCCTCTCTCCTCTCTCCTCTCTCCTCTCTCCTCCGCGACACCGGAAGTACTTTGTGAGCAGCCTTATTGAAGGACGTCCCAAAGCGCCAAATGTGCTCGGAGGAGAGAGGAAAGAGGAGAGAGGAGAGAGGAGTCTGATCTGGAGGAGGCATAAGCAAGGAAACACGAGTGCAGGCCTCACAGAAGTCTTTTCACTGACAGACACGCCCCCTTGTGACGTATCAGCAGCTGTAAAGCGTCAGCTGCCCACATGTGTGAAATGTAAACATCACGGAGCAAGAGAAAGAGTTAAAGTAAAGTTAGCAACTTCTTGGAAGTCATTTTAATGAGTATATCCACATTTCACACAAAGCAGCCGATGCGTAGGCCTCATGTTCCCTCAGAATGTGAGCAGTTACTACATTTCAGTGTCTCTTTTATCTCTTTTTTTATTTTCCTCACTGTGCAAATAAATATTTGACTCACCATTCAAAAGAATTCTAAACTGGACAGATTGATATCACAGGAAATATTGAACACTTTTATGAGGCAGTTCTTTCAGGTTTTCCATCTGTTGTCTGTCCTGATTTATCTGTGTTGTTTGTGTTTATGTCTGTAACTGTGAGGCTGCTACAGTAGACAGGTCTGTTCAGGAAAACACATTTTACATTAGATTAGATGAGACAACTTTATTTATCCTAAAGGCCAATTCCGTTTTTTCAGTCTACCCAGACCATACATACATTTACAAACAGCAAACATGAACAATAATAAATAAAAAAAAGAGATGCTCATTGACAAATATCAGCACCCATAGACCCTGGGGTCAGGCAGATTATAATGCACATTAATGAAAAGCATGTTTTATGTAGTTCCTGATCTAACCAAGCATAAATAAGGAGAAAAAGTAGTGAATTATACATTGTTATCTCAGGCCTTTACATTTTTTTCTATATTAATGCACAGAGAGGGGGTTTAAGAGCTTATAGCAGAATAAAAACATTATTTATGAACACAAAGTGGCCACAATATAACAATTTAAAACTCCTATCATTCTGTGCCTGGGAAAACTTGACATTTTCTTTTTCATTCATGAACATATTCATGTTAAACTGATGTAAAAGTGAATATGAATTTACCGCGCTCGAGCGCCCTGGAGTTTACATTATTTCCCTTAATTCAGTTTCTAGTGTGCGTTCAGACCGGTATCTCCAGCTGTGACGCCGTCATCACTAAAAGACGTCGCTTCATGTGACGTTGCAGAGGAGAGGACGTCTCAATGCTCCCCTCGTCTCCTCTCCCCTCTCTTCGTTTCCTCGCGTTTCTGGCATGCATTTTTGGTGGGCAGAACTAAGGTCCTCCTCACACGAGGACGGCTCCGTATTGTCTTGGCGTTGGCATCAAAACATGTATCGCTGTTTACACATCGTATTGCTAACACATCGTAGGCTTGTGTATTTACTTGAGAACGCAAAATCCACGCCGGGACGTACCTGTGGGTTCCCACGCATGCTCCCAACCCATATTGCATGCTGGGCAATGTAGGTTACTATTCTGCGTTCCATTTACCTCGGAACTGGGAGCTGGGAAATGGGAGTGACGTCATCTCCGACTTATCGGCGTTCCAGTTGAAGTCGGAAAAAAACATGCCGATCTACCAGGCTATTGTTAGCTGTTGTTAGCACGCCCTGTGTTGTTGTTCACAAATATCACATGAAGAATGTGATTATCACTATGGCAGCATTTTGGTAAATATAAGTCTAACAATACTATGTATACAGCTGATCTAGAGCGACACACCCCAGTCAGAAATGCAAATAAATGGATTATTACAGGAGCTAAATAACTGTTCACACTGGGGGCATCCATCTTCCATTGTCAACTCGGGGGTGGCGAGGTTTCACCGAGTTCCCAGTAGAATATTCCGACCTCGGGGGGGGGGGGGGTTCCAGAAAAAATTTCCTACTCCAAAGTGGGAAATTCCAACCTCCGACTACAACTGGAATGCACCACTACACTCGTGACATCACAGTTCTGCTCCGAGGTGGATTCCACGTCAATAAGTGCTCATGTAGGCGTAACATGCTGCGTCTCTGCATGAGCACTTGTTGCTGTTGTTGCTGTAGGTGGTGTTGTTGGTGTTCTGTGAGCAAATGCTGGTATAAAAGACGTAGCAATATTTGTAGCTGCTGGAACAAGATCAGAATCAGCCCGGCTGCCGCTATTGTTGTTGCTGTTAAGAGTGTGACAGCGTGGGGAGGAGGAGGGGTGCTATGAGGTCACCGTCTTTTTTTTTTCTTTTTTTTTGGGCATTTTGTGCCTTTATTGATAGAGAGACAGTAGATAGGCTTGTGGAAGGGGGGAGAGAGAGTAGGGGAAGACATTCTGCAAACTGGTCATGGATGGGATTTGAACCAGGACCAGCAGAAGCAAATACATGGGATGCCTGGTTGCTAACCGCTCCACCAAACCAGCACCCCGAGGTCACTGTCTTTTCTGGACTTCTCTTTTTATACCAACTACAGCATGAAGACGAATACACAGATATCCACTTGCACACCCGTTTTCAAAAAAGATCCAGAGTCATGGACAAAACCCGTCTCCATGTGTCAATATCACCAGATCGATGGTTTATTTTACCAGAGTCTTACAAATTCATACTCGTGTAAAGCCCACCTAAGACGCAAGTGGAGGAGGCGAGAGGAGGAGGCGAGGATGGAACTTTTGAGCTTTGAAAAAAAAAAAAAACTAGAATAAAATTTCAGACACGCAAAACAATTAGAGTAGAATCTTTAACAACAATATTTTGACAATACAGGAAAAATATAAATAGGAATAAATATAAATGTATGGAGATAAAACAAGAAAAAATATAGCAAGTGAAACAACTTTATTTTAAACATTCCAAACAAGAAAATGTTTTAATACAGGTTTAATTTTAAAATAAGTAAACATGTACATTGATAAAAAATAAATCCAATTAGAAATACATTTGGGACATTGAAAACAACTAATGTCGAATATTTCACAACATTTTAACAATACTTGGAAAATATCTAAAATATAAACAAATGTATATAGATTAAAGTGGAAAAAAATACGGCATGTGAAACAAATTTATTATAACATTTTCCATACAAGAAAATTTTAACATTACGGGAAAAAATATTAAAGTAATAATGCTGCATTCCAGGCAACCTGCAATTTGTGTTTTTCCCGCCTGTAATTCGTGAAAATAGACTAGAACAGCAGTCGAACTCGTAACTTCTGACCTGTGAACTCGTACCAGATCGATGTACTCCGAGTTACGACTTGTGATGTCACATCACTGCCTAACCAATCAGGAAGCCTCTTAATAAAGACAAACACTGTATAGTATTTGCTTCTGTTACATTATGCACCGTTTCCCCACTTCTATTTCACTCAGATGAGTTATAGTTGATAAAGCATAAATCTTATAATGCCTGCCATGTTGGTCAATTTACATGCCAGAATTCCTTGCGCTTAAACCGAAGTCCTATTTTGCCTGGAACGCTTTTAGGTCAGAAGTCGGAGATTTTAAGTGGGAAATATCCGAGTTACGGGCCTCCTGGCTGGAATGCAGCATGAGTCTAAATGTGGGATTGTCTCCAAAACTAATAAAATAAAAATGAAGACATTGTCCCCGAGTTGAACAAACAATTTTTGAGGACACATTACGGCACTTTATGACCACTTTATCACAATCTCTGTTTACAACTTTAGCTGCAAGTGCACATGCAAACTGTTTTTTGTAGTGCTTCCGTCATATTGTTACAGCGCCCCTAGAGGTCTGGCATGTGTTTTACAGCGTTTTCATGCGTATCGAGTGCATTCATGTCTTTGTCTTGAAACTGAACTGTTAGGCATTTTGTCTTTGTGTGGATGGGGCCTCAGTTTGTATGAATCTTCTCTCAGAGGATTGAGCATGAATCTCCTGCAGCACCTGAACCATCCTCACGGAAATTAGCGAGCTGCTCCATGCTGCTGCGATGACCATCTCTGTCTCCTGCCTGAGCACTCTCATGCACTGCATATATCACTGCAACAACAGTTGAGCCGTGCTGGATGCCATAGCGAGACAAACTCGTCATCTTCCAGCCTCTCGCCCTCAAAGTTCAGGACAAACCCTTTGACAAAACACAAACAGACATTAAAGTCAGGATGAGCTGAACCAGGACACTCACATTAAGTCTGTGATGAAGTGAAGCTGCAGGGGAGAACATACCTGGAGGGGGAAAACCAAACTCCTGTCCAATCTTCTCCTTCAGCTGTTTAACTGTGACGCTCTGAAGCTGCTCCTCTGTCTCACACACTTTCACCTCCTTTGTCTCCCTCCTTAATCCTTCTTCAGTGACATAAACCCCCATCTCTGTTGTTCAGGTCTGTTTGAGCTGCAGATCTCTGAGTCCTGAGGAGAGGAAACCCTTTGACTTTGTGTGTTGTTGAATAAAAACTCTTTAAAGTTTAAAGTACCTTCAGACTCCGTTCTCCTCCGTCCTGTTTTCTCTTTCTGTCTCTCTGACTCTCTAACTTGAGGCTCTGCTGTTCCTCCTTCTGGTTTCTTCCTGTTCTCAGCTTCCTCTTTTTTTGTCTTTATCGAAACTCAGAGACACAAACAGATTCATAAACAGACAATAACACATGTCAGCAGAAACTAAAGTAGAAAAACATCAAACTGAAATAAAGATTTACAGGAGAAGGCAGAATCAGCTCAGAGACAAGTTTAAATATAAATGATCTTATATTTAGACTCTTACACTTTTCTTTATCATTTTCAGTTTAAGTTGAGTTTACTTCACTAAACTATTAAGAACATGAAATATAAAAAGTAAACTTCTAAATGAGCTGTATCATCAGATCATTCAGTGTGAAGTTACCAGAGGTGAGGGAGGCCGTCAAGCTGAAGAAGGAGTCCTATCAGGACTTTTTGGTCAGTGGGACTCCAGCTGCTGACAGGTACCAGCTGGCCAATCAGAATGCAGCTTTGATGGTCACTAAAGCAAAAACCCGGGTATGGGTAGAGTTCGGAGAGGCCATGGAGAACAACTTTGAAGAGATTCTGGACCACCATCCGGCATCTCAGGAGGGGGAAGCAGTCAGCACTGTCTATGGATTAGGGCTGAACGATTTAAGAAAATAATCTAATTGAGATTTTTTTCCCAAATATTGGGATCTACTCTGCAATTATTTTAATGTTCCTCATCTTATGTATTCTTAAACAAACATGAGCAGTAGATCTTTTTATAGTCAAACCAATATTACCCCTTTTCCACCAAGCTGGTTCCAGGGCTGGTTCGGAGCTAGAGCCAGACTTAGCACCAGTTCTTTGGTTTTCCACAGACTAAGCACCCGTTGCTGGCTCTCAAAACCGGTGCTTGGCAAGCACCAACTCTTTGCTGGGCCAGCAGAAAGATCCACGTTACGACGGGGGCTACGGGCTTACATCAGGGGGTGGGGGCGGGATCATTGACCAACCAAAGCAGAATAAAAACATAGAAGCACTCTTACCCGTCTCCTCGAGCGTGATCGCTGTTCGTTGCATAATCGTCAAGCAGCATTAACTTGCTGGATCATCAACTTTTGCTCTCCAAGGAAGGCTCGAAAAGCCAGCAGCAACACTTGAACCACAACGTAGTCCTCCATCTTTGTTCAGGCAATTGAATTTGGTGCTCGTTGTTATGGGAAACTAACGTGACATAGACGTAAACATCAACATGATGATGTAGCCCTCTGGCCGACACCTATTTGTGGAAAAGCAAACGGTTCTTAATCAGTTCACACTTGAACCAACAGGCTCTAGTACCAGCACGAGCACCAGCCCTGGAACCAGCTTGGTGGAAAAGGGGTACCAGTAACTCACGGTGATGCTGCTCTTTGACTGTAAAAGCCTGATGTATCTGTCCTCGATCAAGGAGCCAATGAGCAGTTCACATTGTTTGGCCTCTGAGTGCGAGAGTGAAAAGTTCGAGACACAGTGGAGACTTTTTCTCTCAAAACAGACTCTGAACTCTGGTTGAACTTTGGATTTTACAAGAATGCCGAGGGAAAACTGATCAAATATATCAGAATATATGTCAAAATGTTTTTCTTTTCTTGTAAATACACACAGTTTAAGCATTATAACATAATAACAAATATAAACTAGACTTGACATTTATTTCTCATGAAAGAAGGGTAAAAAATGGACTTAAAGGGTTTTTTATTTACAAAACAGACAAAAAGAAGTGTTATGATTATAATATTAAAGGGGTTAAATGATTTCAATTCTGTATAAAAGTATTTCTTGGAATAATTTGAGCACACTGCAACAATACCGTGATAGTAATGATAACCACGATCATTTTGGTCACAATAACCGTGATATAAAATTATCATAACGTTATAGTTCAGACAATAAATAAATTCTGTCTGGCTCAGGTTCAGACGAAAAAAAACTTTCCGTTTGGCATCAGCAAGGCCATGAAGATAAACTCAGAAACACCAGTTTGTGTTACATCAAACTGAAATAATTATTTACAGAAGAAAGCAGAATCAGCTCAGAGACAAGGAGTTAAAATAAAATGTCATTTTTATCATTATATTTAATCTACATTGAGATTGGAGATCTTCTCATTGAAACTTGAACATTCTAGTCTTTTCAACATCAAGTCATTGTTTGTCTAAAATGGTAAGGAAACATGCAATGGCTTTAAAAATGTGAAATAACAGCGTCTCTAACTGAGAACTGAGGCCCTCATTGTTATAAAAGTAAAAATAAAAACACATCTTTACAACCAAAAGTGAATTGAGCTCTAAAATGCTTTGTGACAAACTTTGATCAGAGAAATGTAGAGTCCTAAGTTTAGGAGTGACAGGCCCATTATTTTAGAGTTTGTCCTAAATGGATAAGTTAGGACATTTGGCATGTGTTGGTGAACTGCTGTAAACCAAAACAGAGCAGATGTTCAGTCTGTGGAGAAAGAACTAGAAACAAATGAGGACATGCAGACAACAGCTGGAAATGATTCATCTGAGAACATTTAACATAAAGGTTAAACATTTAGAAATAAGAACATAGAAACAGATCAAAACTACAATACTAGAATTAGAACTAGAATATTTCACAAAAAAAATTTTTACAATAAAAATTTGAACAAATATAAATGTGTGGAAATAAAAGTGGAAAAAAAAATCTGGCAAACAAAAATACTTTATTATAAAATATTCCAGACAAGAAAATTCAACAATACAGGTTTACATGTAAAATAAGAAGTGTGCATGGATAAAAAATAAATCCAATTAGAATAAAATTTGTGGACATGGAAAACATGTGGAGAAAAATATTTCACAATATTTAAACAATACTTTAAAAAATATAAAAATATTAGTATAAATGTATATAGATAAAAGTGGAAAAAATTACGACATGTGAAACAAAATTTATCAAACATTTTTTTCCACAGGAGTATTTAACAATACAGGGAAATAAATGTATGTGGATAAAACAAGAAAAAATATTTAGAATATGAAAAAACTTTGTTATAAAATAATCCAAAAAAAAAGTGTTTTAAATGCAGGTTAAAATTTAAAATAAGTACACATGTATGTAGATAAAAATAAATCCAATTCGAATAAGATTTGTGGACATGGAAAACATGTAGTATATAATAATTAGTTGGCTACATATGTAGCCTACGTAGATAAAAATAAATACAATTTGAATAAAATTTTGGAAATGGAAAACATCTAGTGTAGAATCTCTCACAATATTTTAACAATATGGGAAAAAAAATATAAAAAAAGTATAAATGTATGGAGATAAAAGTGGGAAAATATTACGGCATTTGCACCAAAATTTTCCACACAAGAAAATTTAGCAATGCAAGAAAAATATTGAAATATGGAGTTTAAATGTGGGATCACCTTCACAAAGTGATAAATATAAAAATGAGGACATTCTCCCATCACTGATCTTCAGAGCATGGACCTCCTGCAACTCCTGAACCATCAGCATGGAAGTTAGCGAGCTGCTCCATGCTGCCATGGTGACCATCTCTGTCTCCTCTCCCTCCTCCATGAAGCTCTGGTAGAGGTCCTCCTCCTCGTACTTTTTCAATCGTGAGAATAGTTGACATGTGGTGGACGCCGTATGAAGACAGAGTCCTATCATCATCATTCAGCTCCTTGTCGATGAAGATCAGCCTAAGATCATCTTCACCAAAACACAAACAGACATTAAAGTCAGGATGAGCTGAACCAGGACACTCACATTTATATATTGTCTTGGCATCGGCATCAAAACATGTATTGTGTTTACACATTGTATTGTACATAGGCTAGTTTACATGATAACGCAAAATTCACGCAAAATCCTGTTGGGTGGCCCGTCTGGTTCTGCTCGAGGTGTATTCCACGTCAACAAGTGCTCATGCACGCGTAACATGTTGCGTCTCTGCATGAGCACTTGTTGCCGTTGTTGCTGTAGCTGCTGTTGTTGCTGTAGCTGCTGTTGTTGCTGTTGTTGCTGTTGTTGCTGTAGGTGGTGTTGTTGGTGTTCTGTGAGCAAATGTTGGTATAAAAGTCGTATTAATATTTGTAGCTGCTGGAACAAGATCAGAATCAGCCCGGCTGCCGCCGTTGTTGTTGCTGTTAAGAGTGTGACAACGTGGGGAGGAGGAGGGGTGCTATGAGGTCACCGTCTTTTCTGGACTTATCTGTTTATACCAACTACAGCATGAAGACGAATACGCAGATATCCACCTGCAGACCTGTTTTCAAAAAAGATCCAGAGTCATGGACAAATACGCGTCTCCATGTGTCAATATCACCAGATCGATGGTTTATTTTACCGGAGTCTTACAAATTTGTACTAACCCGTGTAAAGCCCACCTTAGACTATCTGTGATGAATGAAGCTGCAGGGGAGAACATACCTGGGTCAGTCTGTGGAAGCTTCTGTATAATCTTCTCCTTCAGCTGCAGGACTGTGATGCTCTGAAGCTGATCAGCTGTGTCACACAAGTCCACTAAAAGTTTCTCCCCTCTTGGTCCGTGGACAAATACCTGATAAATCCTCCCCATCTCTGTTGTTCTGGTCTGTTTGAGCTGCAGATCTGTGAGTCCTGAGGAGGAAACACTTTGACTTTGTGTGTGGTGTTGAATAAAAACTCTTTAAAGTCTTCACACAGACTCACAGACAGGTTTCTGTCATCATCCATGTGCTTTTCCTTCAGACTCTTCTGTTTCCTCCTCATCTGTCTCTCTGACTCTGTTTCCTCGTCCCGTCCTTTCTGGTTTCTTCCTGTTCTCAGGTGTGACTCCCTTGACTTGTGGTAGAACCTGTTTCTGTCTCTGCCAAAAACTTTTTTTTTCTTTATTGAAACTTAAAGACACAGACAGATTCACAATATAGATTTACAGGAGAAGGCAGAATCAGCTCAGAGACAAGGAGTTAAAATAAATAGAATAAAATAAAATGTCCTTTACTATCTTTATATTTAGTGTCTAACCAGGCTGTGGAGCTTCTCCTGCTTCAGTGCAGTCAGATAATTATACATAAGTGAGATAAAATCCAACTCTAGACAATATAAAAAAAAATGTGTATTATGTATATTGCTCAGGATGATTGGATATTCATAGAATAAATAGATAAATATTTATTTATTTACACATGGCTAAAATTGTTGTTACCCTTCTGTTAAAGAAAGAAAAACCCACATGGTCAGTGAAACAACCTGAAACTGACAAAAATAATACAAAATAAATAAAAAGTTACTGAAAATCAGAAGTGAAAATCTGACATTGCTTTTTAAAAAAATAAACTCTGGAGACAAAAATGATGGTACCTGTAGAAAAGGTCGCCATTTTTGCTGTTTCTTTAATTTCCCACATTCTTTTACTTTGTGAACACATCATTCCTGTCATGTCCTACACTGATGTGGGCCTTGAACGCCTCATTGAGGTGGATGATGGTTCCAGAGTGTTCTTCCATCAGACTGTAAGTTGTGCTGTTTTAGTGAAGTTCCTCTCTGCTGATGTTGATGTTTGTCTCTGGGTGTATTTCAGAAAACTCTGCACTAGTTTACACATGTTGTTGTTTCATATAGCATGCTGTTGCTAATGAAGGCTAGCCTTTGAGTTGGTGTGATAGAAAACTTTGGTTAGATCTGTCAGACATGTTTTACATTTAGAAAGAATAAGAACATAAGCAAATAGAAACAGAAACTAGAATAAAATTAAGGACATGTAAAACAATTAACCCTCCTGTTATGTTCATTTGTCAGGAACAGCAATGATATTCCCAGGTCAATTTGACTGGTGCATGTTTATTTATCCAGAAGATGTCCAAAAACAAAACAAAAATCCCCCTAAGCAATTCATTACTAACTTAATTACTAACTATTCTGTCAATGTTTAGTGCAATGGTGTTCCTTACCTCCACTTTGACTTCTGGGTCAAATTGACCCAAACAGTATCTGTGTGATATAAACATGTTGCAAATATGTGAGATGAACCATTTTCATTTTTTATGTTGATTCCACTATTAAGGTAAGCAGAAGAAGTTTCATACTAAAAAATACATTTAACTATTTTTCCTACACCCTCAAACTTTAAAATGGGTCAATTTGACCAGTAATATAGCAGGAGGGTTAAAATAGAATCTTGCACAACTTTATTTTACAAGACAGGAAAAAAATATGAATAAACATAAATGTATGGATAAAAAACAAAAAATCTAGCAGGCAAAATAACTTTATTATAAAAAAAACTCCAAAAAAGATTTTTTTTACAATACAGGTTAAAATTTAAAATAATATGTCAAAATAAATCCAATTAGAATTAAATTTAGGACATGGAAAACAACTAGTGTACAGGTTAATCTTCTAAAAAATAAGATTAAATGTTGATGACCAACATCTTTAGTGAGCTCTGTCGTATCATATTGAATTTAAAATATATTAATTTCTAACTCTAGGGCGGGAACACTGTCTGCTCGCTCTCTTTTTAATCTGGCTTTATGATGTGTCTCACTCTACATTTATGGTTTATAATTATTCTTTTAATCATTATTTACTCTGCTTTTAAAATATATTTTCTTGATTTACTGTGTGAGAAGCCAAACATTTATTTTTAATTATTCCTTTTGTACCATTGTTCTGAGTTTTTTTTTATATTATATTCCTTAACTTGCATTTGAGTGTGCATTAGTTACAAAGTTTATTTTTACTTTTTTTTTCCTTTGTTTGATTTTGTGCACTAACAAGGTAGAAGGAAGGTTAATCAATTTTCACGACATTTTATTTTTTTCCCATTATCCAGGTTTTCCATGACTGGAAAGTTGGTCAATCATTTCCCAGGTTTTTCAGGTCTTTCAGAATTAATGGGAACATCTGGAGATAATAAATGGGTTTCACTTTCTGAAAAGAGAAACAAAAGAACCTAAAATTTTCCATGATATCTTAATTTTTTTAGATGTACTAGCACATGGAGGCTTTTACTTTAACTTTCAGTAACATCGTTTATATATTCTGATTTTATACGAGTTACTGCATGTCATCAGTGGGATTTCCCATTATAAAGTCCAATGTGTTTTGGGACATCAGTCTGGATCAGATCCAAATATGATTTTACAACTGGATGGAGAGCCTCATAATTAAAGTGGCGTGGATATATTTACAAAGACAGAAACATTTATTGACACGTGATCAGCTCTAAATATAAATCCTGATCTGGATGAAGCAGAAACCCTGATCAGGGTCTTCACTGGAGGACGTGGTCAGAGAGAAACACAGACTGTAATGGAGGAGTAGCGTGAGCGGACCATGATGAAATATTGGTGAAACTAATGAGTTTTTGGACGATTAATGCAGTTTTAGGAGCAGCGCTGTATGCCCTATGTGCTACCATTATACGGATGTCCGCCGCTCGATTTTGGATCTAAATATCTCCTGAAGCACTGTTTGGATCAGGAAAGCCTTCTGGGTGAGTATATTGTTCTACTTCATTCTATAAACAATGTGAAAGCTGCACAGCAAATACTGTAGTGTTAAAATTCCAGTGTTAGGCCAGTTCAGAGTAAAGAGTTGAGGTCTTGGTGTTGGTTTTAACATATCTAGCTCTATGCTGGTGTGAAGCCAAACTGCTGCTGGCGTAACTTTCCAGTGTTGACAGCAAGTAACACCAGGCAGTGTTACTTTAAAGAGACATATCATGCTTGTTTCTCCTTTTCACTATGCCAGACTAGGATGCCTGTAAAGTATTTCTGCCCTCAGTACAAGTCATTTAGTTCCTTCATTGCCCCACAATAGCGTTCTCAAAATCCTCATTTTAGGCCATTATCAAGCTCTCGTTGAAACACTCGGATCTCAGGCTGACCTAAAGTTACCTCGCAACGTCACAGCCCTTTGTGCTCTGATTGGTCAGGTCTATCGGGGGCTGAGCCAGCCGGTCCTTCTTCTTCTACTGTATTTTCCAGCAGGCTCAAAGCAGTGACCACGTATTGAATCCCCCTACAGGCCGGAGCTGGTAATAAGTGAGTGTGAGCTAGGGAGCTATATACCCCTGCTGGTGGATGTGTTCCTCAGTGACGGTTTTGTGGCTAACAGACATCACAGAGGAGGAAGTGTTTTATCAGATTACTCCAATAAAAAGAAAGGTACCTCGTGTCGTCACGATGATTTAAATCTCGCGGACATCTCGCAATGACCTATTTTCAGAGGCATCAAATCTCATTCTAGGATATCAGAAAAAATACAATATCTCATTTTTTGAAAATTAAGGGGGTGTAAGGTCTTGTTTTCAAATTTATTATATTATATGTAAGTATTAAATCATGCATCAGCTTGATATGTCTCCTTTAAGAAAGTCTCTAATAGACAAGGTCATTGTACAGGGTTTTTTTTTTCAGTTGCCCTATTCCTTGTCATTTTATTTTATGGACTTGTTAAGGAGAACAAACAAATGTTTTCAGTATCAATTCAGTTTGTTTTGGGGTGATTATTACACATGAGTGAGGTAACAGTAGAAGATTGCACACTTAAACTCCAACTGTGTTAATTCCTGGTGACAAACTACTATTGCAAATTTCAGCTTAAATTGAAGGACATCGATAAGTGTTAACACTTGTTCAGTGTAATTTTCTTACTCAGATAGTGTTGGAATTCTGGAACAATGTACACCAACTTAGTGTTCTTTAAGCCTGTTTTGGTGTTATTATTTTACACTTGAAGAGTTTATTGGGTGACACTGTCATAGTGTTAAAATTTTTAACTCTTTGAAAAGTGTTAATTTCACACTTTTCCAGTGGTTCCCATATAAACCCCAGAGCAGTGTTAATTTTAACTCAGGGAGTTGAATTTGCGATTTCAAATTTGCAGTGTGTAGAAACCAAACTTTTCCTTTAAGAAAAGCCCAGCTCCCTGTAGATGTCAGACATGTTTGAAGCTCTCTGCAGTTTCACAGGAGCTCAGCTTCAGATTAATCAGCTCTGCATGATCTCTGAGGACACTGGCCATCACTGATCTTCAGAGCAGGAACCTCCAGCAGCTCCTGAACCTTCATGGAAATCAGCGAGCTGCTCCTTGCTGCTGTGGTGATCATCTTTGTTGTTTCTCGTATTACAACTGTTCATGACTGAAAGACGACTCAGAGGACTCAGAAGACTCAGAGGACTCGAAGGATTCCAAGGACTCGAAGGAATCGGAGGACTCTGAGGAATCTGAAGACTTGGAGGACTCGGAGGACTCACAGTAACCACAGGGTTATTTGGTGACCCGTCCTGGATGCCATAGTGACACAGATACTGGTCATCTTCCAGCTCCTTACCCCTGACCATCAGTCTAAAATCTTCATCTAAACACAAAAACATGAAAGTCAGGAGAAGCAGAACAAGAACACTCACATTAAGTCTGTTTGTCTGATGAGGTCAAACAATCACAGACAGGATCGATCAGAGATGAAGTGAAGCTGCAGGGGAGAACATACCTGGATAAGACAGGTCAAACTCCTGTTTAATCTTCTCCTTCAGCTGCAGGACTGTGACACTCTGAAGCTGCTCCTCTGTCTCACACACTTTCACCATCTCTGTCTTCCTGTTTAGCCCTTTCACAAATGCATGAACCCCCTCCTGTGCTCCGTCAGTGCTCTGAGGACTGAGGAGAGGAAACACTTTCACTTTCTGCCTCATGTTAAATGAAAACTCTTAAATCAAAGTCTTCATCAGAGATTTGCTGCCATGCTTGTGGTTTACCTTTTAGCTGTGAAATTCCCCATCCTGTTTTCTTTTTCCCCATCTGTGACTCCGTTAACTGGAGGTGGAGTCTGTTTCTGTTTCCTCTGGAAGCCTAAAAACTTAGCAGGTCAGCTAACAGCACCTTCTGGATTTAATGTCAACTTGAAAAAAGAGCATTAATGAAATTATTCATTACACTGAGATCACAACGACTCTGCTTCTTCACGGAGCTGGAACCCTTTCACTTTCACTTTGTTGTGTGGTGTTGAATAAAAACTCTTTAAAGTCTTCACACAGACTCACAGACAGGTTTCTGTCATCATCCATGTGCTTTACCTTCAGACTCCGTTCTCCTCCGTCCTGTTTTCTCTTTCTGTCTCTCTGACTCTCTAACTTGAGGCTCTGCTGTTCCTCCTTCTGGTTTCTTCCTGTTCTCAGGTGGGACTCTGATAACTGGAGGAGGAGCTGGTTTGTTTATTAACTCCATGTTTTATTACTGTTTTTTTCTTTATTGAAACTCAGAGACACAAACAGATTCATGAACAGACAATAACACATGTCAGCAGAAACTAAAGTAGAAAAACATCAAACTGAAATAAAGATTTACAGGAGAAGGCAGAATCAGCTCAGCTATACCTCATAAATTAAAATAAAATAGATCAGGGGTTCTCAATTACAAATGTAAAAGGTCCAGAAAATAAATTTTGAGGAAGTTAAGGGTCCACAGCCGTGCGTGCCGTCAACATTTTGGCCTTTTTATTTTCAACCTTTAATATATATATATATATATACATATATGTAGTTTTAGGCTAGGTGTAATAATCGGGGTTAATGGAGGGCACAAAAAAATATTTTCAGTATCACACTGATATTAAAATATAAGCTCGATAAAATTAAATAAAAATAAATAAACAACAACATTCACTAAAGGTGAAGCAAGTGTCTTGAGAATTCAGATGTTCACATACATCTCAAAAGTCAAACAAAGTGTCCCTTTCCTTTTAGCTAAAATAACAAAACTAAACCCCTATACAGTTCTCTGGTGAACAACTGTCAAAACTTCAGTCATTAAGGTGGAAAAAACCATGGGAAATGTTTTTTCATCATTTCTGCATCATGGAATGGTTTCTTGTGCTTACCCATGATCCAGGTCACTTTGAGAGAGCACTCTGTTGCCTTTTGTTGTTCTGTCATGCTCGAGGACATTTTCGTGCATGAAGCCTCATATGCCATTTTCAGTTTTTTTTATTTTATCTGATTTTGGGGGGCAGTCTATCAAAGTCGCAGTGGCGCTTCTCATAATGGCGTTAAATGTTTTCACTTTTTATCAGAGCAACAGTACTTTCGCACAAGACACGTTGGCTTTGTGCTCGAAGGAGGTAAGATAAACATATTCGTCGGTTCACTCATCAAATCGGCGATTTTTAGTGTCCACCTTTCTCTGACTTGCCATTTTGAGGTCGGATGCCAAGTGTGAGCAACACTCCTGCAGCAGAGACGTTACCGCTGTCTGCGCCGTGCAAACACAACACACTGAAGGAGGAGAGTGTGTGACTGCCGGCATCCGTAGTTATCTGCCGACTGTTATCTCTCGCTCTCTTGGCCGGTCAGTCAGTCAGAGAGAGTGGCGTCCTGTGCACTGGGTCCACAAAGAGGTGGTCCGCGGTCCGGATGCGGACCGGGGTCCGCCTATTGTGGACCCAGGAAATAGAGCTTCTCCTTCTTCAGTTCAATCAGGAAATAATACTATTGTACAAAACGCAGTTAAAAAACAACTTTATCCAAATATAACAGTGAAAAGGAAAAATATTAAGAGTATATGATATTGAAAAAAGGATATATATATATATATATGTATATATAATTATATATATATATATATATATATATATATATAGAGAGAGAGAGAGAGAGAGAGAGAGAGAGAGAGAGAAATACGTTGTATCTCACAGGATAATTAGATATTCATATAAGAAATGTACTGCTCAGAATAAACAATGAAAATATAAATATCTAAATAACTAACAGTTTGTCATGTTCAGTCCTGCAGTCACAGTCCCGTTGTATTAATGTGTTTATTATCTGCACAGTCTTTATGTTTGGTATTTTCTGAGCTCTGAGTCCATCATGTAGTGAGAGGAGCAGATCATATGTTTAGACACTAGGTGGTGCCAACTTGTTCGATGTTAAACATGAGGAGCAGAAGAAGAAAATGTTAGTGGTGTATGTGTTTACTTACCTGCTGCACAGACATATTAAAAAGTTCCTGTCCAGCAGACCCACAGATCTTTCATGTTTTAAAGAAAATAAAACACATCAGGTTCTTAGTTCAGATAAAAACTCTGGAGAAACACTTTGAGAAAATGAAGTGAGTCTGTGGGAACAGGAAGTTTCCTCTTCATGTTGATCTGAGCTTGAAGGAAGTTTTTAATTATTTGGCTGTAAAGTGATTTTTTATGTCATAACTCCTCAGCAGACACTCCAGCTCCTGTGTTTCTGTTTAAGTTGGACTGATGACACTCAGATGAACTGTCAATCATCAATCAATTAACACAGACCCATTGAAATCATTTCACCTCCTAAGACAGATTTTATTTTGAAATCTGGTGTTTTGCCAAAAGTTGATTGTTGCCAGAAACTAATTTCCGGTGCACGGGAGCTCACACAGCCGTGAAATATCCATCTATTCTCCATAAATGGATATTTTACTACAAAATAACTTCACATAACACAAAAATGACATTTGCAAGATTTGACTTCAACCAGTACTTGTATGTATTCTATGTACAATACCAGAGGCATGAATCAATTTAATAAGCTGATTTTTACATTGTAATGTCCCTTTAATCATTTTTAAGGGGTAAAAAGTTATGGTTAGAGTCAAATCTTTGAGTAGGCTATCAAACGCAAATACAAATAAACATCATTAGACGATCATAAACTAACTCGATGTTTGAGCCCAATGAAGCCGCAGAGTCACAGAAGCTGTGCTTTCAACAAGGACGACTGTCTGCGGACCAGAAATCAGTTTCTGGCAACAGTCAACTTTTGGCACAACACCTGCACTGCATTACCGTAACACCATGTGTATACAAGCACCGGCAAATTGAGTGGCGGCTCGGTTGATGGATTTCAGAGTGGTGCATCCGTCTGAGCAACCTCCAGGTCGACTGTGGTTTATAAAGGAAGAAGAGCTTACAAGTGTGTACATGCACAGCTGTATATGTCACATTATTGCTGTGTGAGCCACTTTCAGCTCAATGAAATCTGAAGGTGCGTTCACACCGGACGCTACCTGTACTACCTTGGTGATCACTCTCCATGCAAAGTCAATGTACAGCCGCGATGGGGCGGGGCTAACCCTCCCGCGATGCGACAGCTGGCGACAAGACGCCCACTTCACTTGTCACGCGATGTCAATCTTAAAAAAAAGTTGATCTATTCAGGCGATGTCGTGCGTGGCTGTGCAGCATCAGCCAATCAGAGGTGTGTGTACGTGTTACGGTGCCATTATTCATCTGGACTACAGGGCAGATGACTTCTGCAAAGGCGGAACTAATCTCAGTGAGGACATTTGCAGACGGACCGCGGTAAACTCACAGATAATGCTGCTGCATCATCAGCTGCAGAGTTTCGTGTTTGATAAGTGAGTGAAAAGGACACAGCTGGAATAATGTCCGCTTATACACCCTATTATTGGACATATGATACGATCGCGGTAAAACTCGAGCGGACGTGACGTCACCAAGGGATGGCCGACGCCAGGCGACCAAACAGGTAGGCTATTTATGGACGTACGACGCCACCTCAGTGGGCGACGCCACTTTGGTAGCTGGGTCGCTTGTGGTGTGAACGCACCTTAAAGGTCCAGTGTGTAGTTTTTAGTGACATCTAAAGGTGAGGTTTGAGATTGCAGCACTCCAGTGCTTCCCCCTCCCTGATGGAGAACCCCTGAGCTACGGTGGTCTTCCAAGGATAAGAAGCGTTTATTCAACATGGCGTCGTCAACGAACGTTTCCAGCTACCAAACTATCAAATATCTCTGTTGATTCACCACATTTGAAAGTTCAGAGAGTATTTTAGGCGAGAAAGTCACCACGTAGAATACCAACATGTGGTCATTTGAGCCATAAAACGCACGGATACAAACTTCATTGCGGTATTTCGGACATTCTGTTAAGCGAGCCATTATGCTCGCTTAACAGAAACTTCCGGTCAGCTCCAAAACAAGAGCCTAATTTAAAAAAGCGCTAAAGAACTAATAGTAGATAATGAAGAATGCTTTTATTTTGAAAATGGTAAGTTTGCTAGTGGCTGATTTTTAGCTGAATGCCATCTCAAGCCGACTTGACATTTATATTGTGATAAATGTAATATATAATATTCTGATATTGTTACGACCTGAGGCTGTTTTTTATTTGAGTCCGTTTTTCCAGTGTTTTGTCTGATGACTTTCATTTTGCAGCCTGAGGCTGTATTATCTGACGGAGGTTTTATTGAGGGGGTTTTTCTGATGCAGTTTGGTCTGAGAAATGACACAGAGGTTTTCCTGAGACCGAAGTATCCTAAAAAGTACACCTTACCAATGTGGACATGTGCTACTAAATGACAAATTAGGAGCAAACAATAAAATTAAGGAGTACGGTGAAAATCTTTATCTTTGTCTCATCAACAGCACTATATAGCTCAGTTATCAGCCTATGTTTTCTGTCCACAGAAAGTTGCTTGTGGCCGTGAAATAAGCCTCTCATAGCAGATACATTCTCTGCGTCTTACTCCGACTTCTCCTGAAAGTAAACAAATAAATTTGGCTCCATATAAGAGTACAATTCGACACTTAGTCTTACCTGTCCAGCAAAAAACAGGCAACTGCTGCGTCTGTCTGCAAACTTATCCTTCAGGGACTTCCATCTGGGAAAGGCAGCGCCGATGTTGACCCTGTTTTTTGTCGTAGCCTTTCCCGATTGCGTTTGGCTTCGTCGCGTTTTCGTTTTTTCTTTGACAAAGATTCATGCTCCTCTGCTGGCAAATTGTTCGTGTGGTCCTCCATGTTTGTTTGTATTAGCACAGCTGCTTGGTAATCACTCTCTTCTTCTTCGTCTATTTCACAACTGTGCATTTCCGCAGGCATCGAAAAAAAACACGAAAGCGTATTTTTGTCCGTTCTGGGTTACGGTAGAAAAGATGGCGACGCAAGATGGAGCTCCCCATAAACGGGCGACCCTCTCCTAGATTGATATAAATGACTTTTTCTAAGATAACGAAAACAAAACATTCATTATTTAAGGCTGATTAGAAACTACTTTAAATATAATTTTAAATAATATATTCCATTTTTACCAAGTCTGTATTATTTTTTTTCATTTAGCATTTAATAATACACACTGGACCTTTAAGAATCAGACATGTTTAAGTCCCTCTGCTGTTTCAGGGAGTCTCAGCTTTGGATCAACCCTCTGTGGAGGTCTCTCTGATGACATTGTCCATCACTGATCTTCAGAGCATGGACCTCCTGCAGCTCCTGAACCATCAGCATGGAAATCAGCCAGATTTTCCATACTCCAGCGGTGATCATCTCTGTCCTGATCATCACTGTCATATCCAAGCACTCTGTAACTCACCATATCCTGTCACAACAACAGTTGACCCCTGCTGGATGCCGTAGTGAGACAGATACTGGCCATCTTCAAGCTGCTTGTCCTCAAACGTCAGTCTTAAATCTTCAGCAAAACACAAACAGACATTAAAATCAGGATGAGCTGAACCAGGACACTCACATTAAGTCTGTCTGTGATGAAGTGAAGCTGCAGGGGAGAACATACCGAAATAATGCCGACCAAACTCCTGTTTAATCTTCTCCTTCAGCTGCAGGACTGTGATGCTCTGAAGCTGCTCCTCTGTCTCACACACTTTTACCTTCTTTCTCTTTCTTAGTCCGTCCACAGTGACATAAACCTCCATCTCTGTTGTTCTGGTCTGTTTGAGCTGCAGATCTGTGAGTCCTGAGGAGAGGAAACACTTTGACTTTGTGTGTGTTGTTGAATAAAAACTCTTTAAAGTCTTCAGGTTTCTGTCATCATCCATGTGCTTTACCTTCAGACTCCGTTCTCCTCCGTCCTGTTTTCTCTTTCTGTCTCTCTGACTCTCTAACTTGAGGCTCTGCTGTTCCTCCTTCTGGTTTCTTCCTGTTCTCAGGTGGGACTCTGATAACTGGAGGAGGAGCTGGATTGTATATTATCTACATGTTTTATTACTGTTTTTTTGCATGGGTAGAGTTCAGAGAGGCCATGGAGAACAACTGCCGTACGGCTTTGAAGAGATTCTGGACCACCATCCGGCGTCTCAGGAGGGGGAAGCAGTCAGCACTGTCTATAGAGGGAGTTAGGGCTGAACGATTTAAGAAAATAATCGAATTGCGATGTTTTTTTCCCCCAATATTGCGACTTACGTTGCAATTGTTTTAATGTTCGTCATCTTATATAGTCATAAACAAACTTAAGCAGTAGATCTTTTTATAGTCAAACCAATACGACATTAAATTAATCTAAGGATAAAAGATTTGAGAAAAAGTGGAGAAGTGAAGAACAGAAGCTAAATAGCTATGAAATTGTAAAAACTGGGTAGAAATGGTATGAAAGTGGAAAAAAGTTCATAAATAGGTGCAACAATAGGTATGAAATTGCAAAAAAAATGGAAAATTTGGCATAAAAAAAAATCCAAAAGTGGCTTAGGAAAATTGATTATGGCAGCAAAATTGGGAATTACATTTGAAATTAAATTTCAAAAACCATGTAAAAATTCCAAAAATGGTTCTGACAGAGGCCAAAAGAAGATGAATTGGGGCAAAATAGGCTAAAGTTGAAAAAACGGGATTAAAAAAGGTAAAAATGGTCCAAAGTGGGAAAAAAGTGTATGAATAGAGGTAAAAAAATAGACATGAAATTGTAAAAAACTACATCACAAAGCCAAAATGTAACACATTTTGGGCTAAAAATATTGAACCTTCTGTGGTTTGAAAAATGCAACAAGCCATGTTGTGATTTATCTAATTTGCAATTAATTGTTCAGCCCTAGTGGGGATGGTGCTCTGCTGACCTCGACTCGAGCTCTTGATTTACCAATCGATCTTCACCCCTATCCTCATATACAGTCACGAGCTGTGGGTTGTGACCGAGAAAACGAGATCTTGAGTACAAGCGGCCGAAATGGGCTTCCTTCGCAGGGTGGCTGGGCTCTCCCTCAAGGTGCGTTCACACCGGACGCTACCTGTACTACCTGGGCGATCACTCTCCATGCAAAGTCAATGTACAGCCGCGATGGGGCGGGGCTAACCCTCCCGCGATGCGACAGCTGGCGACAAGACGACCACTTCACTTGTCGCGCGATGTCAATCTTAAAAAAAAGTTGATCTATTCAGGCGATGTCGTGCGTGGCTGTGCAGCATCAGCCAATCAGCGGTGTGTGACGGTGCTGTTATTCATCCGGACTACAGAGCGGATGACTTCCGCGTAGGCGGAACTAATCACAGTGAGGACATTAGTTCCGCCTAGACGGACCGCGGTAAACTCACAGATAATGCTGCTGCATCATCAGCTGCAGAGTTTTGTGTTTGATAAGTGAGTGAAAAGGACACAGCTGGAATAATGTCCGCTTATACATTCTATTATGGGATATATGATATGATCGCGGTAAAACTCGAGCGGACGTGACGTCTCCGAGCAACGGCCGACGCCAGGCGACCAAACAGGTAGGCTATTTATGGACGCGCGACGCTACCTCGGTGGGCGACGCGACTTTTGTCGCTAGGTCGCTAGGTCGCTTGCGGTGTGAACGCACCTTTAGAGATAGGGTGAGAAGTTTGGTCATTCGGGAGGAGCTCGGAGTAGAGCTGCTGCTCCTACGCGTTGAGAGGAGCCAGATGAGGTGGCTCGGGCATCTGGTCCGGATGCCTCCTGGACGCCTCCCTGGTGAGGTGTTCGGGCACGTCCCATCGGTAGGCGGCCCCGTGGTAGACCCAGGACACGCTGGAGAGACTATGTCTCTCAGCTGGCTTGGGAACGCCTCGGGATCCCCCAGGAAGAGCTGGACGAGGTGGCCAGGGAGAGGGAAGTCTGGGCTTCCCTGCTCAGGCTGCTGCCCCCGCGACTCGACCAAGGGAGAAGGCAGTACGGGGCAGTCTTGAGTAAATGTATTTTATTACATAAAAAAAATGTTTTTTTGTTTTACAAAAGTATATCTTGCTAATACATGGTCAGTAAAATAGCTAAAGACATCATTATATGACTAAAATACAAGTACATTATAATTCAAAATGCTTTAAAAAGTCAACAATAACAGTGTTAATGGAAAAACAGTAAGGATGAAGTTTATGATAATACAGTAATAATGCTGTAAATTACAGACTGAAATAAATCCTTGAATGAAAATAGAGGACTGAAAGTATTTATAGAAATTACAATAATATTCCTGTTCATTTAAATAGAGTAATCCTACTGTAAAGAGATTTATAGTAAATTACTGTAAAAATGACGACCCTTTTACAGTGAGTAAAAACATCAGCTGAAGAAATATCCTGTGTATGTACTGCCTGATGAATGTTAAATATTTGACCAGTTAGAGTTTGGTTTCAGTTTAATTTTTTTTCTGAAGTCCACCCTGAATCCACCAAACTGGATCAGAATAATCTGGACTTTTGGATCAGAGTTTTTCCAGTCCTACTAAAAATTTTACAGCGACACAAACTGAGGGGTTGATCCAGATTAAAATCAGGACTGGATTTGGATGAATCCAATTTCACAAACAGATTTTGGCCTGAACACCCTATTTTTGAGATTTGATCCAACCCATTGTCCAAAATCCAGTCGAATTACCTTTGAACAACCAGATTCTCACTCGTGTGCCAAAGCGGTTCCACTCATAAAACTGTGATAAAAATCTTAAATAATAATTTATTTTTAATTTCACTGCTTCAGATCTTTTCAACAACTCCTGACCTGACCATAGATGTAAGCTATTTTATTATTTTCTAGGTTATTATGAACTTTTTGTGATATAAAAAAAGCCTATTTTTCAATAAGGAAAAACTGAGAGTTTGTAATTTTCGGAAAAAATAATATGTGCTGTGGAGTTTTTGGGATGAGCTTATTACAGCATAAATGTGGTCAATAATTCATGACTAAACTGATGTTGATGCATTATTTGTTTTAGGAGAAATTAGAGTTTATTCAACAATCTAACCTTAAACTCCTTTGTATGCCAAAACAGTTCTTCTAATAAAAGTGTAATAAATGTCTTAAATCTTCATTTATTTTTTACTTTCACTTGTAGTGATTATTTTCTGGATATTACTGGATATTAATTAAAGTAATTAATATTCATTTAATAACCAGGTTTGCTCTCGTTAATTAAAGGGGGCACCATCCTTTTTATACAAAAAAGGCAAAATTAACTTAATTAGCTGATTTATTAATTTATTTCATTTAAATTAGATAAATCAATTAAGTCAAACTTATCAGTTTAATCAATTAAGTCAAACTTCAGTTGTTTAATCAATCTCAAATCTAAAGACAGAACTCTCATGCAGTGATGTCAATCTTCCAAATAGAATACCAACAGACAGAACTTTAAATATATAAGGGTGATTTATTAAAATGAATATATAAGACAAAATAAAATAAAATAAACACTTAAGAAGGAACAAATGTCAGAGATGTACTAAATCAATGATGTTATCAATCAGGAAAGAAGATATGAACCCTCAAGGAACATTTAGGCATATGGAGTGGTTATAGAGGATTAATTTCCGAATTAACCTACTTGTAAAAGGTCAAATCAAGGGGAAATTATTAGAGAATTGAACCAAGACACGCTCAAGCCCATCTGAAAGAAGATAGAACTGCCTCTTACGAATCGGGCCTCATCTGGTCCTGGAGCTACTGGAGAGAAGAACTGTTCTGGTTCTGGTTGGCTGGTGTGGCTCCGTCTGCAGTTAGCCAAAGAGAACAGAGGCTGCTGCCTCCAGACATCGGTGTAAAGAGACACTAGCTCTATTAAGACAAGCTCCTCTTCCATCCTGGAAAACGCTTGAATTTATTAGCCGGCTGTGCTGTAGCAGCTATCCAGTGAAAACAGGAAATGATGTTAGAGTGATGCCTGAAGTGTTTCAGTTCAGCCAATCAGAGACAAGTAGCATGGACCTACCCTTTCTGGTTTCTTGAAATGCTTTTCATGATCCCTGAAATATTTTTTCAGATTGTGAAATGTTTTTACGTAATGTGAAATGTTTTTGCGCATTCTTAAATGTTTTTGCGCATTCATAAATGTTTTGGCGTATTGTGAAATGTTTTTGCGCATTCATAAATGTTTTTGCAGATTGTGAAATGTTTTTGCGTAATGTAAAATGTTTTTGCGCATTCATAAATGTTTTTGCGTATTGTGAAATGTTTTTGCGCATTCATAAATGTTTTTGCAGATTGTGAAATGTTTTTGCGTAATGTGAAATGTTTTTGCGCATTCATAAATGTTTTTGCAGATTGTGAAATGTTTTTGCATAATGTGAAATGTTTTTGCGCATTCATAAATGTTTTTGCGTATTGTGAAATGTTTTTGCGCATTCATAAATGTTTTTGCAGATTGTGAAATGTTTTTGCGTAATGTGAAATGTTTTTGCGCATTCATAAATGTTTTTGCAGATTGTGAAATGTTTTCAGATTGTTAAATGTTTCTGCGCATTCATAAATGTTTTTGCCTATTGTTAAATGTTTTTGCGTTTTTTGAAATGTTAATTCGCATTGATCTTCAGGGCCATCGTAGCTGTTTCAGGGAGTCTCAGGTTTGGATGAACCCTCTGTGGAGGTCTCTCTGAGGACATTGTCCCATCACTGACCTTCATAGTGTGGGCCTTCTGAACCACCAACATGGAAATCACCGAGCTGCAACATGCTAGAGCGGTGACCATCCGCATCCCGTTTATAATCCTTTACAAGACAACAACCTGGTGCTATCAATTCTTCTTCTTCTTCTTGGATGTGAATAACTGACCCATGCTGGATGCCGTAGTGAGACAGACACTGGTCATCTTTCAGCCCCTTGCCCTCAAAGGTCAGGATAAAACCATCTTCATCTAAAAACACAAACAGACATTAAAGTCAGGATGAACCAGGACACTCACATTAAGTCTGTCTGTGAAACTGCGAAGATGCCACTGTGTATGGCAGGCCGTCTACCTCTGCTCCACGTTTTGCTGCTACTGCTGTTGATTTTACTTTTTGTTATTAATGTGTCACCGCTGCTGTTGTAGGATCACCAGAGCTTCCTGGAGGAATGGTAAATGGACTTTAGCTTATATAGTGGTTTTCAGTCTTTGACTACTCAAAGCTGTTTTACTCCGCAGGTCACACCTACACATTCACACCCATTCACTCTCACATTCACTCACTGATGGTTCAGAGTTTCTATGTTAGTTATCCATCAGCATCTCTAATACATTCACGCCCTTTCATGCCCATTTACACACCACTGATGCAGCAGTGGGAGCAACTTGGGGTTAAGTGTCTTGCCCAAATCACTGACCAAGCACACCATCCCACTGCACCACCGACATATTTGTGATTCAGTGATAAAACCAACAATCTACAACTGTCGTGGACAATCAAATATGCTTCCACCGTTCCTGGCGTCTGTGCCCCACTATCTGTGGTGTGTACCTGTTCCCCTGTCCCGCAAACGTCGGCGCAGAAAGCGAGAGAAACGAAGTGGCATCCTGGTTCGACTGAGAGTCTACCTGGCGCAGTCCTCGGAGTATGATCACCGTCACCTGCTTAGGTTTCCTTGGGAAAAATGAAGGCGTCATTGTGAGGCGGTCCTTGGAGGTCTGCTGGCTCAGATCAGCTGTTCCAGATGCCGGTTACATACATCCCACTCGCCTGTGACGAGTTAGCATCTGCAGACGAGGCTCCGTGCAGGAAAATCTCTGCCCTGTTGCTCGTGGTTCAGAGCAAACCATCCACACACCGGTGTGCGTCGCCCTCATTAACACCATGGGTTCTAATTTCATAGATCAGGGGAAGACGCGGCGCACCTGCCCTGCGCGCAAGTGCCAGAGAGGGAGGAGAAAAGACGTGGGTGGGTTTAACACAGCCAAGTGTTGTTTTCACCAATCAAATGACCGCCTCTCCTTGCCTTCAAATGGGCTGTGGGCGAGGTGCAGCAACTGATTGGTCTGAATGATCCCCGCCACCGCGGAAACAGTGTGCTGGAAAGACCCGGGAGTGGAGACAGTCAGAGCTGCTGTCCCTTCAGCAACTGGGAGAATGAACTGGCCATCGGGCGTACATCAGAGGCCACGAAGCGCGTCACCATGTAGGCCAGCTGCTGGGACAAAAGTAATCTGTTCCTTTGTCATTATAGGAGTACAAAACTAAGATACAGTTACACAGCAGCTGGCTTATCCATTCATCATGCTTGTGATCCACCTGCACTTTTTTATCGCCAAATATCAGAGCCTTTAGTGATATACTGTGTACTCTCCTGGTGTCTCCGCCTCATCCTCCTTGAAATAATGTAGCCTCCTTCATCTTTTAGATCATTTTAAGAATAAAGACTAAAACAGAGAAATATGGACAATCACAGGTAAATCCTTGGTGACATACATTTATTTTCTCTTTTTTTCTCCTTTTTTTCTATGAATTTCATAAAATAAGAGAAGCTGGATATATACTGAGTATTGTATGTTAAGGCTGTTTATTGTTGACTTGTAAGATGTGCATCAAACTTCCATCTGCGTCAGGTTAAGTTTCCATTATGACAAACGGCATAAATCCGACATCAGATGTGACGGGACAGTTAATATACACTCAAGGAAAAAAGAAATGCAACATTTTAATTTTCGAAAAAATTCCTAAGAAATACGGGTGCATTAGGAAAAATGGCTTAGCATCATGATTTCACTCCAAATTAGGCTGAAGACAGGAGAACAGATTTCTTGGTTCTGCTTGACTGATTGTGAGGACAATAAAGAGTGCATTTCAGGATTGTTTATGCACACAAACTCATGTTTGAAACTCAGAGTTGGGTTTTACCACTGGTTAACTGTGCTCAAGCCTTCTCTATAAAACGGCACCAGAATGAAGCCAAAAACACACTTCTTCACGATGTTATGATTTTCACAACCAGAGAGGAATCGAGCTATTGGCATGTTCCAAGCTGGACGGGTTGTCTTGCTGTCACCAGGGTGCTTGGAGTCCACCGCTCTACCATTACTCATCTTGCTGAGCGATACCACGCCACTGGTTCCTCTAACGACCGCCCTCAAACTGGTTGCGACCTGTTACGACCGCTGCACAAGACCGCGCCAACCGGCTGGCACATCTCTGTGACAGGTTCCGGCCCGCCACCAGGTCCGCAGTCGAGACCATTGGGACACACCACAGGCCAGTGTCAGCCAGAACCATCTGTAAACGCCACTTTTGGTTTGGGGGGGGTGCTCTATTGTTTGGTTGTGTTATTGGACTCCAAAATGTGTAAATGTCGAATGACTTGGCCTGAGGATTAGAAATGGATGTAGGGTTCATATAAAACTGGTGGATCTCCAAAATTATGTGCTGTGGTATACCGTGCACCTAAACACCACAAACACTTTATTCAGGAGTTCTCTGAGTTCTAAGCCGTTATCTATGGGGATTTTAACATTCACGTTCGTTGTCCATCTGATCAGCTGTCCACTGACTTCAAACGTCTTCTGTCATCTTTCGACCGTACTCAAACTGTGAATGGTCCTACACATAGAGCTGGGCACACATTGGATTGAATTATTTCACATGGGCTTGTGGTGTCATTGTTGAAATATCTGAGACTCCCATCTCAGATCATTTCCCAGTTATTTTTAAAGTTCTTGCTCCCTCACTCATTGGAAAGCCTCCCGTCCCAGCACCTCGACGTCGGATTATTAGTCCTTCAACAACTGCACAGTTTGAGACTGCTTTTATGGGCTCTGAGTTTTATGCCTGTGATGGAATTAATCCAACTGGATACCCGGTTAGCTACCTGTCATCCTTCCACTTAGCTTAGATCTGAGATCCTGGACACTATTGCCCCTTTTAGGTCCAGGTCCACTAAGCCCAGGACTGATCCCTGGTTAAATGACTCAACTCGGGCCCTTAGACAGCACTGCAGACAGGCGGAGCGACGCTGGAGGAAGGACAGGCTACATCTATCATTGTAGATACTGAGAGACAGTCTTGCTCAGTATCAGAGTGCTGTGAAGGAGGCTAAATCCCAATATCTGTCAGATATTATCTCGACTAATGGGCACTGCTCCCGTGTGTTGTTAAGCACTATTAATTCGGTTAAGACCCCGCACTAATCCTCGGTCTGACTCTACTGTTTTCTCATGTGAGGACTTCATGTGTTTTTTTTGTGTGGACAAAGTAAAGTCTGTGAGAGCATTGTGCAGCAGCAGCTTCATCCCTGACCAGCCTGCTACAACCCCGTTATCTCCAGTATTTGACCACTTTGTCCCCATCTCCCTCTCACCCCTCACTGATGTAGTTCAGCACATGAAACAACAAATTGCCCTTTGGATGTTTTCCCAACTAAACTGCCTAAAGAGGTGTTTTCTACTGTTTTGGACGGCCTTCTTGGTGCTAATGAACACTTGTCTTAGCTCAGGATGTGTCCCAGTTTCTTTTAAACATGCTGTTGTGAGACCACTTTAAAAAAAAGTCATCTCGATGCTAATATTTTATCTAATTTTAGACTGGTTTCCAACTTTCCTTTTATCTCTAAAGTCCTTGAGAAAATTGTTTTTATACAGCTACAGGCATTTTTAGAAAACAATGTTATTCTGGAAAAATTTCAGTCTGGCTTCCGATCTCGGCATAGCACAGAGTCTGCACTGCTTAAAGTTCACAATGACATAGCGATGTCTGTTGATGCCAAACGTCCTGTTGTCCTGGTGCTGCTCCACTTAACGGAGGCTTTTGATACGGTCGACCATCCCATTCTCTTATCCCGCCTGAATAACTTTGCTGGCATCCGTGGAACTGCACTTAAGTGATTTGAGTCTTACCTGACCAACAGGACTTTCTCTGTGATGATTGGTGACTTGTCCTCCTCTGTTGCCTCTTTGTTTTGTGGAGTTCCCCTTGGCTCCATTTTGGGCCCTTTCCTATTTTCCCTTTACACGCTGCCACTGGGGTCAATTATAGCGTGGCATAATTTAACATTTCACTGCTACGCCGATGATCTCGAGTTGTATTTACCTATGTTCCCAAACAAAAGTGGTGCTCTTCAGTCTCTGACTAGCTGCATCAATGACATCAACTCATGGCTCCATTTGAATGAGGACCAGACTGTCCAGGTTGTATTTGGCGATAATGTTCCTGTGGATTCAGATCAGTTGTTTTTAAAGCTAAAACCATTTGTAAAGAACCTGGGGGTCATTTTTGGCAGCGGTTTTGCTTTTACCAAACAGATAGACAATGTGGTCAGAACAAGTTTTTATCAGCTACGTCTTTTATCCAAAGTAAAGCCTTTTCTAAATCGTGCTGACCTTGAAGGGACCATTCATGCTTTTATAAGCTCATGTATTGATTACTGTAATGCTCCTTATGTCGGTGTTTCCCAGTCTGATCTTAGCTGCCTCAAGTTGGTGCAAAATGCACCAACTTTGGTCCCCTCGAGTGTTCTAAAGTGCTCTATAAATAAATTTTGATTGATTAAAACATACCTGGATGTGTCAGACCAAACTTCTGTTTAATCTTCTCCTTCAGCTGCAGGACTGTGATGCTCTGAAGCTGCTCCACTGTCTCACACACTTTCACCTCCTTTATCATTCCTGTTAGCCCGACCACAGTGACATGATCCCCCATCTGTGGTCCATCAGAGCCCTGAGGCCTGAGGACAGGAAACATTTCCACTTTATCATGTTGAATAAAAACATTAAAATCCTGAGATGATGATTGTTGTCTCCTCTCCTACCTCTCTGCTCTTCTTAATCTTAAAACCATATTAAGAGCTGACCGATGCTGGACACCACAGTCAGACAGATACTGATCATCTCTCAGCAGCTCGTCGTTGAAGACCAGTTGAAAATGCTCCAAATCTAAACACACAAACATTAAAGTCATTAAAGAGGGATACATGACGTGAGTTGGCTTAGGTCCAGATAAACTTTTTATTTTGACACGTTAATACCCTTAAAAACACTCATATGTAGCGTCCTCTTAAACTGTGGTATTACTTTTTGATTTGAGTTCTTGTAGGAAGAGAAAATACCCTTTGTTCTTGGTACGGTACTTTCCTGTTAGCGTGTATTTCTTCATCACAGACTCTTACAGACTATGTCTTACTGAGGGAGAGGAGAGAACTTTCTACTGTATCTAATGGACTTAGTGAACACTCAGCTCAGACAACCACACCTCAAAAACACTGAACTGTCCCTTTAAGTCTGTCTGTGATGAAGTGAAGCTGCAGGTGAGAACATACCTAGATGAGGCAGACCAAACTGCTGTTTAATCTTCTTCTTCAGCTGTCGGACTGTGATCTTTCGAAGCTGCTTCATCTTCACACACACTCCCATGTTCTTCCTCTTTCCTGTTAGCCCGACCACAACGACATAAACCCCAATCGGTGGACTGTTAGTAATCTGAGGCCTGAGGAGAGGAAACACTTTTACTTTCTGTCTCATCTTGAATAAAAACTTTTTAAATCAAAGTCTTCATCAGAGATTTGCTGTGGTTTACCTTTTAGCTGTGCAATTCCCCATCCTGTGTTCTGTTTCACCGTCTTTGAGTCCGTTAACATGAGGAGGAACCTGTTCCCAGTTCTCGTTTTATCTTTTTTTTTCCTTTATTGAAACTCAACCACACAACAGGAGTCATAAATAGATTCATAAACAGGCAATAACTGGTCAGCAGAAACAAAAGTAGAAAAAAAACATCAAACTGAAATAAAAGATTTACAGGAGACGGCAGAATCAGCTCAGTGACAGGGAGTTAAAATAAATAGAAAAAAATAAAATGTCCTTTCTTGCAATCATATTTAGTGTACAACCAGACTGTGGAGCTTCTCCTGCTTCAGTTCCATCAGGAAATTATATAAAATATGCAGATAAAATCAAACTCTATCCAAATAAATCAGTTAAAAATGCTAAATATTAAGTATATAAGATATAAAATAAAAAAATATATATAGAAAAACATTGTATAGCACAGTGTAATTAAATATTCATATCATAAATATACAGCATGCAATGCTCAGAGTCCCTGGCCTCCTCAGAACTGCCAAAACTCTCTACTGCAGCACAAGAATACAAATCAGCAAGTTTAGCATTGGGTTTTAAATTCACAGGTTTTATATTACTTTAAGTGGCAGCCAACCATCTTCTCTCAAAATTGCAACTGATCGTCCCACAATAACTGATCGTGGTCTAGCTCTCGAGCTAGTTTGTTCCAACATGACAGTAGTGCCAACTTCAGACACACTCACGCATTTTTTTAATGTATTTTTTGGGCAATTTGTGCCTTTATTGATCGGAGAGAGACAGTGGATAGGCTTGTGAAAGGGGGAGAGAGAGTCGGGGAAGACACTCTGCAAGCTGGTCACAGGCAGGATTCAAACCTGGACCAGCAGAAGCATGTTCATGGGGTGCCTGGTTGCTAACACTCCCCCTAACCAGCACCCCAGACACACTCACTGTTTGAAGCTTGCACCAGACCAAGAGTTCAGTCATCGGCTCCAATGTGACAGCTCGCTTGATCTGCTCTAATTCATCCCAAAGCTGTTCTATCAGGTTGAGGTCAGGACTCTGTGCAGGCCAGACTCTGTCCTCCATGTCTTTAGGGACCTGTTTGTGCTCTGGTGCACAGTCATGTTGGAAGAGGAAGGGGCCAGCTCCAAACTGTTCCCACAAAGTTGGAGCATGGAATTGTCCAAAATGTCTTGGTGTGCTGAAGCATTCAGAGTTCCTTTGACTGGAACTAAGGGGCCAAGCCCAGCTCCTGAAAACACCCCCACACCATAATCCCCCCTCCACCAAACTTTACACTTGGCACGATGCAGTCCCACAAGTATGGTTCTCCTGGCAACCTCCAAACCCAGACTGGTCCATCAGATTGTCAGATGGAGAAGCGTGATTGGTCACTCCAGAGAACGCGCCTCCACTGCGCTAGAGTCCAGTGGCGGCGTGCTTTACACCACTGCATCCACGCTTTGCATTGCACTTGGTGATGTGAGGCTTGATGCAGCTCGGCCATGGAAACCCATCCATGAAGCTCTCTGCACTGTTCTTGAGCTAATCTGAAGGCCTCATGAAGTTTGGAGGTCTGTAGAGATTGACTCTGCAGAAAGTTGGCGACTCTTCTCACTATGCGCCTCAGCATCCGCTGACCCCGCCTCCGTCAGTTTACGTGGCCTACCACTTGGTGGCTGAGTTGCTGTGGTTCCCAAACACTTCCACGTTCTTATAATCCAGCTGACAGCTGACTGTGGAATATTTAGGAGTGAGGAAATGTCACCACTGGATTTGTTGCTCAGGTGGCATCCTATCACAGTTCCACGCTGGAATTCACTGAGCTCCTGAGAGCGACCCATTCTTTCACTAATGTTTGTAAAAGCAGTCTGCATGCCTAGGTGATGATTTTATACACCGGTGGACATGGAAGAGACTGGAACACCTGAGTCTGATTATTTGGATGGGTGAGTGAATACTTTTGGAAATACAGTGTTTGTTGGCATTTAAACAGATGAGTCCCTCTCTTTTACATCACATATACAGCAGTTGGTAAATGGGGTTAAAATCAAAACTGGGTTTTTATTTTAGTATGAAATTATCTTTCCTTTGAATCCAGAAAGAGACTTGTTGCTGCCACATTTCTGTCTGTACTTGATTATGGCGATGTGTTGTATCATACGCTTTGTATTGTGCGCCTTCTCAGAGTTTCCAAGCCCTGGATCCTGTGTACCAACGAGCTCTGAGGCTCATCACAAGCTTAAAATCGCTCACTCATCATGTGTCCTGTATTCACCTGTAGGATGGTCTTCTTTGTCTACACGTAGACTTATGCATCGGCACATTCTCATTTATTAGATGATTTTAGATCTACTCCCTTCACATCTTCAAACCTTCATCAGTCAAAGGACTTCAGGGTCTTAAAATCTTCGGTCCAAGAATTTCCTTGTTATCTGTTCCTAAGGTCCGCACTGAGCACGGAAAAAAGGCCGTTAAATTTGCTGCTCCTTTTGTTTGGAATGAGCTGCAAAAGGACCTGAAACTGAATGAGCTGGTCTCATTAGACACTTTTAAGAGGATGTTAAATGATGTAAATACTGAGCATCTGGCTGCAGATGCCTCACTTTAATAATCCAGCCCATCAAATGCCTTTATTATTTGTACATTAAGTGTTTTACAGTTCTTGTGTATTTGTGTGTAATGCTGTTTGTGAATGTAAGAAACTTTGTAAATTGTGCTGCTGCCTATCTTGGCCAGGACACTCTTGTAAATGAGACTTTTAATCTAAATGAGTTTCTTTTCCTGTGATAAGTGATTGGATTTCCCTGTTATGTGTTCCTAAAGACCTACATCACCTTTTCTTGACAATTTTTTCTGCTGGGTCTGTTTCTCCAAAACACATTGAGTAAACGTCAATGAACCCCTCCCTCTCCCAAACTCCATAACTCATTAAACAAAAAAAAACACCTCAGTTTGCAAAATAAGAATGACTCATAAATAAACAAAATAATAAAAATAATATCTAGCCTATAACACACACAGGCGGCTAAAACACACAAGGCCCTTGAATAGATTTGAAAAACCCCTCCCACAAGGACTTCAACTACATTGTTACATATGTCATTGACTTTATAAACATAAATGAAAACTTAATGATTTTTTTGTTCTTTTAGTACATTTATCACAAAACACCATTTAATAAAGTGTATCAACACATCTGATTGTCACTGGTGTTCCTGATTGTTACCCATAAGAAAGGTAACACCAGAGACAGTTTAATAAAAAATGCCCTTTAACAAAATGGCTGCTGCAGATCATGACACAGCATGTTACTAATCTGATCTATTCTCTAAATTATGTCTTCTAAATACATTTTTATTGGTTTGTTTGTAATTCCCTGACAATAAAGTTGGTTACACCAGTGACGTCAACTAAAAAGCTTCATTATGAAATCATGAGATAAATGTTAATATTTCTGAAAACTGAAAAGGACAATGTTCTTACCAGGGTCCCTCTTCATAGATCTTCAAGAAAGAGGTCAAAGGAAGTCAAGTGATGTCATCAGAGTGATTTCTTTTTCCAAAATAAAAGACTTTTGTCACACGGTAACACCAGTGACATGACTGCAGGGGACGACTACTTTAAATATATTTTATAATACTTACTTGGCATTTTGTTTTAAAATGTAATTTAATCATATGTTTGATAGTTATTTATACATTTTTGTACTTTTTTTTTTTTTTTTTTTTTTTTTTTTTTTTTTTTTAGAAAATCATACTTTTAAACTCAAAATACAGCACTTTCTCTCCATCAATGAATGTGGGGACTTTTGTTGTGGTTGAGGTTCAAAACAATTGAATAAAAAGCAAATATCACTAAGCTGATGGCTCCAAATAGTGATAGTTGAAAAATGTTTTTTAAATAAAAATGAATATTACAATACAAATATTTATTTAAATTAAATACTTAAAAATGCATGTTTCTGTAGAATGAGCCATAAACATTAAATCAACCTAAAGTAGTCTGTTAAATTTCCACTAAAAGTTATTTTACCTGTAAAAGTCTCTTTAAAATAACCAAACAGCTCAGAGATTTATTCACAAGTCCTCTGACTCAGTCCATCAAACCTGTCGTTACGCTGCCCTCTTGTGGTGAAATGCAGTAGGTGCACTTTATTTCACTGCCGACGTCACCCTGCGTCGTCGTCCAGGCAACACGCCACCACGCGCCTCCGGGTCCAAGAGTAGACGGAGCCCTTTGAAGCTCAGTTCACGGCCCCAGTGTAACCGTGTACAGTTGAGCTTTGGCTGCAGCTGGTTTAAGAAAACTCTGTTGACTCTGTGCTGTGTAAAGAGGAAGAAGAAGGAGGCTGCTCTGTCTGTTTATTATCTGTACAAGAACTACAACAGGATAGCAGAGTTAGCACCAAGGCTAGTCACCTCATAATAAGTGCAAAACATTATTATAGACAGTTTAGAACATGAAAGTTATGGTAAACTACTCATTATACATCTCATAAACTTCTACATAAATCCCTGTATGCTTAGAAGAGGAGAAAATTATGTTTATACACAGTTATTGTACAAACTGCTTCAGTCTGACTCACCTCAGGCTCATCTGTCATACAAATGCACTGCGGCTGCCCATTATAGACTTAACCGAGAGAGGGCGCTCCAGAGCCATGTGTGCCCATTGTATATATAGACTTAACCAAGAGAGGGCGCTCCAGAGCCATGTGTGCCCATTGTATATACAGACTTAACCAAGAGAGGGCGCTCTAGAGCCGTGTGTGCCCATTGTATATATAGACTTAACCAAGAGAGGGCGCCCTAGAGCCCCAATATTATGTCCCTGCAGGCCTGCGGTCCTGAAACTGCGGTCCTGAAAGTGCAGCCTCCAGGCCTGCAGGGACATAATATTGATTGTATATAGAGTTAACCAAGAGAGGGCGCTCCAGAGCCGTGTGTGCCCGTTGTATATATAGAGTTAACCAAGAGAGGGCGCTCCAGAGCCGTGTGTGCCCGTTGTATATATAGACTTAACCAAGAGAGGGCGCTCCAGAGCCGTGCGTGCCCGTTGTATATATAGACTTAACCAAGAGAGGGCGCTCCAGAGCCGTGTGTGCCCGTTCTATATTCATACTTAACCAAGAGAGGGCGCTCCAGAGCCGTGTGTGCCCACCATAGACTGTAAAAAACATGGACGCCGTGATGCTGGGCTCAAATTGAGGCCTCCACAAAAACTGCTCCCCCTGGTGACTGGCTGCAGTATAGGTCAAATTTCCGTCTCCCCCATTCATCTGGACGGGCCGAAGTGAAACTTCAAAAAATTATTACACCTCGTGTAAATATTTCTCCCATCCGTATGCTGTGGTGACATTAAAGTATTATTGGGCTGCGTGTTCTCCAAGTCCTCTTTTGTCTGAAAAGTTTTTTTTATTAGTTATTAGAGTTTAAAAATAACCGCGGTTTACGGCAGTTTCACAATGATTGTGTACGGCGATGCTGAGACAGCTGCGTCCGGATTATGGCCCAAATTCTCTACTGGCTGCACAATGGTGGCGCCCAGACGGGGGATATTTAGGCTTCAAATCCGTTACATGGTGGAAGGCGGAGCCACGCTATCCAGTTCTTATAATACATCCATGGTGCCCACAGGGATTTAAAATTGATATTGATTTCAGCTGTAGCTTCTGTAAATTATGTTCTGAAGATTTTGTACATTTGAAAATTTAGCTTTACTTTGGGAATATGTATTTTTTTGTTCTCAAGGATCATGATAAAATTAATAATGGTGTGTTCTTGATGAATCTTAAAATCTTATTAGCTAAATTTCATATCCATAGGTGTAAATTTTCAGGCTTTAGTCCACATTTTAACACCTTTATAAATGAGTTCAAACAATTTATAAATTCTGTGAAATATTCTGAAAATCAAAAAGCAATTAAAGCTGTTTTAACTTGTGATACTTTTGGTATTTTCTTAGAAATCATCATTCCCCACCAACTTTATTTTTCCTTTTAATTATTTATTATTGTTATTCTTATTCTATTAGTACTTATTTACACAAATTTAGTGTTACTACTGTTAAATTTGTACATGTATTTCATCTAAGTGAAATGTATGTTCATCTGTTATATGTAAATTGTAATGTTCATGAAATATACAATAAAGTTCATTCATTATAAAAAGAAAAAGTGCAGGTTTACATGGAGCTGCATGGAGCAGCGTTTAGAAAACTCCACTCTGGAGCCTGTTTTCAAAAGTTTACGTTTTCAGACAAAACTGTACAGAAAACATGAACATTCTAGTCTTTTCAACATCAAGTCATTCTTTGTCTAAAATGGTAAGGAAACATGCAATGTCTTTAAAAATGTGAAATAACAGCGTCTCTAACTGAGAACTGAGGCCCTCATTGTTATAAAAGTAAAAATAAAATCACATCTTTACAACCAAAAGTGAATTGAGCTCTAAAATGCTTTGTGACAAACTTTGATCAGAGAAATGTAGAGTCCTAAGTTTAGGAGTGACAGGCCCATTATTTTAGAGTTTGTCCTAAATGGATAAGTTAGGACATTTGGCATGTGTTGGTGAACTGCTGTAAACCAAAACAGAGCGGATGTTCAGTCTGTGGAGAAAGAACTAGAAACAAATGAGGACATGCAGACAACAGCTGGAAATGATTCATCTGAGAACATTTAACATAAAGGTTAAACATTTAGAAATAAGAACATAGAAACAGATCAAAACTAGAATACTACAATTAGAACTAGAAACAAATGAGGACATGCAGACAACAGCTGGAAATGATTCATCTGAGAACATTTAAAGTACGGCTGTTATCATTGTTGTGTGTCAGTTTGCAGTGCAGCCGATGTGCACATGAACACTTGACCTCCCGAATCACTCGGCGTCTTTGGGCGCGCGCTCTTCCGTGTGCCGATGACCATAAAGACGCAGACAGACTCGCATCGCAGGGACAGTGTCATAACCTGGCTCAGGGCCATGACAAATACTGGAGGAACATGTTGTTTTGCAGTAAATAATGTGATTTATTGACAACAAAATTGAACAACAAAGGTTATTAAACTGCAACTATGTTATTAAAGTATGAGGTTTTAAGAACAGACTGAAACAAAATGCTGATCCGACGGCAGATGTGACTCCAGGTAGGATGAGAGAGGGGGAGCGCTGCAAATGGCTTGTTCTTTTATACCCAGCAGGCACCAGGCGATCCAATCACTGCTGCTCTCAGGTAACTGAGAGAGAGAAGAGATATTAGCCTGAGGAGCTCAGGAGAGAGCGTCACAACAGTGATGGATCAAACTCATCGTTCTTCATCAGTCCAGCTCTGAGTCACTGTTTTCTAAATGCTGGGCTCTCCTGCATCACGCACGTCCATGATATAAAAACAATCTTTAATGGATCAAGACCCAAATACCATCTACTACTGCAGCGCTTTTCAACCTGTGGGTTGAGGCCCACAAGTGGGTCTCAGAGCTGTTTTCAGTGGACGGTGAATAAATCAGGTAAAAATGTGAAAATATGTCTCAGTGTATGGAGGCCCTAAGAGGACAAACATCCCTTAGAGTATATCAGAGCTTACCCACTAGAATAACCAGACAACACTGAAGGTTAGCATGTGTGTTGTTGAACTTAAAAAGAAAAACTTTGTGACATAAACATCCCATCAGCTAGCCTGCAATCATGAGACAGAAGAGAGGATAATTCTGTCTGGATGTGGACTGGAGATTAAATTTCCCTGCAGCCCTGATTAGTGTTTTTTTAACGTCTTGTTCACTGCATATACAAAATATTCATCTCTGTTGAAAAAGGAGTGGTTAATAATTTAGCAGTTAGTGATAGTATGTGGGGTCAGGTTTATAGCAGGGTTTCCATTGACTTGATCGGGAGGGGGGCCTCAAAATGAAATTATGCTCTGGCCTGGGTGTTTGTTCTGGATCTGGTCTGTTTGAGCTGCAGATCTGTGAGTCCTGAGGAGAGGAAACCCTTTGACTTTGTGTGTGTTGTTGAATAAAAACTCTTTAAAGTCTTCCCACAGACTCACAGACAGGTTTCTGTCATCATCCATGTGCTTTACCTTCAGACTCTTCTGTTTCCTCCTCATCTGTCTCTCTGACTCCGTTAACTGGAGGAGGAGTCTGTTTCTGTTTCCTCTCAAAACTTCATCACTGTTTTTTTTCTTTATTGAAACTCAGAGACACAAACAGATTCTGTCAAGTGTAAATCAGACTCACAACAACATTCTAACAATACAGGAAAAATAAGTTTTATATGAGTAGAATAAAAATGAGGACATGCAAAACAACGACTGTAAAATGTTCCATAAGAGAATATTTTAGCAATAAAGGTTGAATTTTAAAAATAAAAATAATAAGTACATAAGTACATAGATAAAAACAAATAAAATTTGAATACAATTTGGCACAAAACAGCACAAAACAACTAGTGTAGAATCTTTCACACAATATTTTAACAATACTGAAAAAAAATAAAATAAAGAATAAGAATAAATGTATGTAGATAAAAGTAGAAAAAAAAGAAGTCTTTGTAATAAAATTTTCCACACAATAAAATTTAACAACACAGTAAAATAAGAAAGATATGTTTTTATATATGTAGATATGAGTAGAATAAAAATGACAAATGTCAAACACACGTCACAGCGTAGATAACTGCTCCTGCAAAGAGTTTCCACTCACTTAAAGTTGTGCAGTAGCCTTTGGTAAAAAGTTTTTAAAAAGCTAAAATTCTGACTCTTCTGATCCCCGTCAGTGGAAGGAGTCGATCAGAGAATCGATTAGCTCACTGAAACACTCTTAAAGTTTAATTTGAGTTTTCTGATTAGAATTTTCTGGACAAGTTGTCCTGACTTTGGTTTTATTTAGTCACCAATAAAAATGTGGATTTACAAATCTTCACTTCTTAGTGTATTCATTTGATTAGTCCTGCACTACAATTTTATAATATCCTAGAATTACAATTCTTTATTTGGGGACTTTAAGCAGATATGAGATTAAAATGTCATTAATTAGATTAATTCATTATACATATGGTAATTAATTAAATACATTTTTAATCATCTGACAGCACTAATAATGATACAAATAAAAATGGTGTGTTCTTGATAACTCTTATAATCTTATGAGCTAAATTTCACATCCATAGATACATTTTCAGGCAAAAGTCCACATTTTAACACCTTTATAAATGAATTCAAACAATTTATAAATTCTGTCAAATATTCTGAAAATCAAACAGCAATTCAAACTTTTTTAACTTGTGATACTTTTGGTGTTTTCTTGTAAATTATCATTACCCCAACTTTTTTTTCCCTTTTAATTAATTTATTTTTATTATTTGTATTATTATTCTATTTTGTACTTGTTATTGACACAAATTTATTGTGTTTCTACTGTTAAATTTGTACAAATATTTTATATTAGTGAAATGTATATTCATCTGTTCTATTTAAACTGCAATGTTCATGAAATATACAATAAAGTTCATTCATTATAAAAAGAAAAGAAAAAGTGCAGGTTTACATGGAGCTGCATGGAGGAGCGTTTAGAAAACTCTGGAGACGTTTTCAGACTAAACGCAATGAAAACTTATCAGATTTGAACGTTTTCACGCCGTGTAAACAGCTCAGAGGACAAAGCATGTAGCTACTGGAACAAGTTCAACAGCAATCATTGCCCCAGGCCGGATGCCGTAGTGAGACAGGTATTGGTCATCTTCCAGCTCCCTGTCCTGAAAGGTCAGATCTACACAATCACCTAAAAACACAAACAGACATTAAAGTCAGGATGAGCTGAACCAGGACACTCACAGTAAGTCTGTGATGAAGAGAAGCTGCAGGGGAGAACATACGTGGACGAAAACCAAACTCCTGTCTGATCTTCTCCTTCAGCTGTCGGACTGTGATGCTCTGAAGCTGCTCCTCTGTCTCACACACTTCCACCCTCTTTCTCTCTCTTCCTGACCTAACCACGGTGACATAAACCCCCATATCTGTTGTTCTGGTGTGTTTGGAGCTGGTCTGTTTCAGCTGCAGATCTCTGAGGCCTGAGGAGAGGAAACACTTTCACTTTGTGTCTGGTGTTGAATACTGATAACATGATTAGGTCAGGAGGAGGCCGACTGCACTGGGCACCGCCCATGGCCCAGGACCAAGACGTCTCCACCTGGGCGTGCCTTGCTGCAGGACTGGCGAGGGGCCCATCACAGCAAAGCAGCCCCCTGCTGAGGAAACACTGGAGATATGGAATAAAATATAAAACTACTCTGTAAAAAAGGCTGGTTGTTTTAACTTGAAAAGTTAGTGTCAGGGCTGCCTTAAAATTTAAAGTTATCTGAATTTATAAAGTTAAGTTCAGTTGAATTAAGAACGTTTCAGATCAAGTGAACTTCTTAAGTTCAATAAACTTTTATTAAGTCAGCTCGACTTGAATTGTTTAGTTTAACAAACTTCTAAAAGCAATCCAACTCCAATAGTATTTTTTATGCCAACACAGTAATTAAACTTCTTTAAACTACAGTTTTGATCTGAAGTTCAGCTCTCTGATGATTTTGAGCTAAATTGACTTATTGCATTTGGATTTAACTTAATATTTCTCTTTACTCATTTAGTTCTGCTTTGACACAAGTTCATAAAATAAAGTTCATATTTGCTTTAAGAAAAACAATCTTAAAAGGTCGAGTATATAAAGGGTATTATTGCCAGACAAACCAAAACAACTTCTGTTCTTCATGCTTTAATAACACAACTGGACATTTTGATCACATGTTCAATGTGGAGAGCAAAACAGCTCTGAACACATTCAAGATACATTTGACACTAAAAAGGGCTTGTGGGAAAAATGCATCCTCATCCACAAATGTTCTTTAACTTTTACTTAAATTGGTCTGGCTTCATGACGGCTCGTTTGGTGAAAACGAGCTTATAGCATCTAAAACATCTTTACTGTTTTATTTCTTTTTTCACATTTGTGGACCTGAACTTCAGATCAAGTAGTTTTACCTTTAAAACTGTAGTTTAAAGAAGTTTAATTACTGTGTTGGCATAAAAAATACTATTGGAATTGGATTGCTTTTAGAAGTTTGTTAAACTAAAGAATTCTAGTCGAGCTGACTTAATAGAAGTTTATTGAACTTAAGAAGTTCACTTGATCTGAACCGTTAAAACAGATCAACAAGTTAAAATAACCAGCCTTTTTTAGTGTACATAGGCTAAGAATCATAAACGAGTAAAATTAAATAAATAGAATACAAGCTAACAGAATAAAATGTAATAGAATAAGAATAACAAGTAAAAAGAGGACTGGAATATATCAATAAAATATAGATAAAGATAACAGATAAAAATGTTGGATTAGTTCAAAGCTAAATTAAAAAGGTGGGTCTTGAGTCTACTGTTAAAAACATGAACCTTCAGACTCTGTTATTTCCTACCTTGGTTCTTCCTGATCTGTTTCTCTGTAGTCTGGCTGTAGTTGTGTTTCCTCGAGGTGAAGCCTCTTTCTGTTTCACAACATGCCTCGTCACTCCTAATCTCCGTCAGAGGAGACAAAATAAAAGAAGAAAAACTCTCTGGACGGAGAGTCTGATCCAGGTAAAGACAAGAACGCCCTCAGAGTCTCCCCTGACAGTTTTCATTTATTTTACTGATTATTTTCATCAACAACCTTTCAAACTGGACAGTAACTAATAATAATAAGGATAGATTTTGTCTTTACCTGGATCAGACTCTCTGTCCAGAGAGTTTTTCTTCTTTTATTTTGTCTCCTCTGACGGTGAAGCTCTGCTCTCTGACATGAAGACCTGATGTTGTCAAATTTTTCATCATAAAGTTCAGTCAGCTGACTAAGGTATTAAACTGGTGAGTTCACTGGTTTGTGACAACATCTTAGACCATGCAATAGATTATGCATGATCTTAAATTTGATCATTTAAATTTTAAGGTCTTAAAAAGTCTTAAATCTGTCCGTTTTGTTAACCCAAGTCCTGATTTATATATTTCAGGTCTTAAATTATGGATGTAAATGAACAGCTCCCATTGTTTATGTGCTTGTTAAACTAACTCAAATAACATTAAAGCAGAAAAAAGCAATCTGAAATTAAATTAAAACCCAGTTAAATTATAAAAGTACAATCACCCTGACCCTCACTCCACTGTGTAAATGACATTTGTTCCTGATTGGCTGTTCTGTCAATACATTTGTTTGAAAGCAACTCTGAAACTGCAATTGTCCTGACTTTCTCTGACTTTAAAAGCCTTAAATTTGATTAACCCTGTTATTGGTAAACATCTATTCTGCTAAAGCTCCTCCTGGAGAAAACTGCAGCAGCTGTCTGAACATGTTTGTGATGAAGAGGAAACAGAAAGAGGCTCCACCTTCAGGAAACAGACACACCTGGACCACGGAGAAACAGATCAGGAAGAACCAAGGTAGGAAACAGAAGAGTCTGAAGGTAAAGCACATGGATGATGACAGAAACCTGTCTGTGAGTCTGTGTGAAGACTTTAAAGAGTTTTTATTCAACACCACACACAAAGTCAAAGGGTTTCCTCTCCTCAGATGGGGGTTTATGTCACCGTGGACGGACTAAGACGGGGGAGAAAGGAGGTGAAAGTGTGTGAGACAGGAGCAGCTTCAGAGCATCACAGTCCTGCAGCTGAAGGAGATTGAACAGAAGTATCATGGACATTATTTTGTTATGTTCTCCCCTGCAGCTTCACTTCATCAGAGACAGACTAATGACCCTTTTCCATTAGCCCTACTCTACTCTACTCTACACACATTAGGCCTTCAAACAAAACATGCATTAAAAATATTAAAGTGCACTGAAGTGGATATAAACCAATAATACCAACAAATAAATAACTGTCCTTTTGACACAAGTCTGCTTTAAGGCTGAAACTTTATCGATATTTAAAGAGACTGTGAGGAGTTTTTGAGTAATTACAAAAAAGTCTGACTTTTAGACGTATGCCTGATCAAAATACACACTTATCGATGAGTTTTATAGCATCTATAGGTTATCTATAAATGCTATTCTTTAGCCTTCCGTTCGGGTCGGACAGGGCTGGACTGGCCTGGATACTCAACTTCAGGAACAAGACAATTAAAACTAGAGCAAATTTATATTATTCAGACACGATACTTACTTTTCTAAAAGTTGCTTGTTGTCACACATCAAAAACTACCGCTACGTAACTAGAAAGAGATACATTACCTCGTGGCTTTGCATCCTGTAAGTTGTTGAAAAAAGAAGTTGTAAAGCAATGCAGTTCTGTCCAAGCTCCAGTCATTGTACCAAAACAAACACTGAAAAAATTAAAATAATAAGTACATATTTATGTAGATAAAACTAAATACAATTGAAATTAAATTTGGGACATGGAAAACAACTAGTGTAGAATGTTTTTAAAATATTTTAACAATACTTGGAAAAAATATAAAATAAGTATAAATGTATGTAGACAAAAGTGGAAAAAACGATGGCACTTGAAACAAATTTTTATCATAAAATTTTCCACACAAGAAAATTAACAATACAAGAAAATAAAGAATAAATATAAATTTACAGAGATAAATCAAGGAAAAAACAGCAAGCAAAACAACTTTATTTTAGAATATTCCAAACAAGAACATTTTTAAAATGCAGGTTAAGTTTAAAATAAGTACACATGTATGTAGATGAAGATGAATCCAATTAGAATAAAATTTGTGACATGGAAAACAACTAGTGTAGAAAATTTAAAAATAATATTTTAACAATACTAAAAATATATGAAATAGGAATAAGTATAAATGTAAGTAGATAAAAGTGGGGGAAAAAATTGGCATGTGAAACAACATTATAAAATTTTCCACACAAGAAAATTTAACAATACAGGAAAAAATTTTCACCCAAGAAGTATAAATGTTTGTAGATAAATTGAAACAAAATTAGGATATTGCAAAGCAGCTTTACTGTAAAATGTTACAGGTGAATATATTAAACTAAGAAGTCTAAATGTTTGATGTTCTCCACAAAGTGATAAATCAAAGTGAGCCCATGGCACAGCCCTACTTTATCAAGCGGCCCCTCAGTCTCTTAAAGGACTGGACTTCATCATCAGCTCTGTGACGGTGAAACCATCCAAAGGAAATGTGCAGATTTAGAGTTTGATTTTGAACAGATGGAACTAAAGTGAGCTGTTAAATGTGTCTGTGTGGATTTATTTACACACAAACATTTGTCCACTCTGATCAGCTCTGAATATGAAGACCCACATCCATGAAGGTCCACAAGAACCAACAGGAGACCATCAAGCATTCAGAAAAACCTCAGGATCAGAAAGACTCAAGAATTCACTGCAGACATGTTTAAGTCCCTCTGCTGTTTCAGGGACTCTCAGCTTTGGATCAACCCTCTCTCAGAGGATGGAGCAGGAATCTTCTCCTGCATCATCAAGGAAATCAAAGAGCCGATCCATGCTGCCATGATGATCACCTCTGTCTCCTTTAACACCTCCATCATGGTCTGGAAGAGGATCTTCTTCTTCTTCTTCTTCTTCTTCTTCTTCTTCTTCTTCTTCTCCTTCTTCTTCTTCTTCTTCTTCTTCTTCTTCTTCTTCTTCTTCTCCTTCTTCTTCTTCCTCTCCTTCTTCTTCTTCTTCTTCTTCTCCTTCTTCTTCTTCTTCTCCTTCTTCTTCTCCTTCTCCTTCTCCTTCTCCTTCTCCTTCTTCTTCCTCTTCTCCTCTTCCACGTAATCTCAAATGCATGTCAAGAATTGACCCATGATGGACACCGTAGTCAGACAGATACTGGTCATCATTCACCAGCAGCTTCCCCGCAAAGATTAGCTTAAAAACATCTTCACCAAAACACAAACAGTCATTAAAGTCAGAATGAGCTGAACCAGGACACTCACATTAAGTCTGTCTGTGATGAAGTGAAGCTGCAGAGGAGAACATACCTGGATGAAGCAGGTCAATCTGCTGTTTAATCTTCTTCTTCAGCTGCTGGACTGTGATGCTCTGAAGCTGCGTCATCATCTCACACACTTTCGTCTCCTTTATCTCTCCTGTTAGCCCGACCACAGTGACATGAACCCTCATCTGAGGCCTGAGGAGAGGAAACACTTTTACTTTGTTTATCATGTTGAATAAAAACTCTAAAATCCTGTGATGATCATTTTTGTCTCCTCTCCTACCTCTCTGCTCTTCCTTACCTTAAAACCATGCGAAGAAATGACCCATGTTGGACACTGTAGTCAGACAGATACTGGTCATCAATCAGCTGTCTCCCCGCTAAGATCAGGTTAAAACCACCTTCACCAAAACACAAACAGACATTAAAGTCAGGATGAGCTGAACCAGGGCCCTGTTCTATGAAGCAAGTTCAACCTAGCGAGATAGCCTTGGAGCTACCTCGCTGAACTGAGCGCGGTAGCCGGCGAACATGGACCAGTCTGGAGCGTCAGAGCAGGCCGGAGAGCAAAGGACTGCATACTTCACACAGGAGGGGCAGGAGGTGATCATGACAAAGTATGAAGAATTAAAACATGTAATAAACGTCAAAAGCAACACCGTCACCGCTGCAAAAGCACGGAAGGAGTGCTGGCAGAAAATTGCTGACAGTCTCAATGCATAAGTAAAGAGCAAAAAATCTTTGGTGCTATTATCATCCTGAAACAGCACTGTTCAAGATGCACTTTTACTGTAACATGCACCAGACATGTCTGATTCATTTACAAGATTAATTCTTTCGTTTGTTCATTCCTATCTTGTTTACATTTTTTGTGTGATATGTAGCCCACATGAACCCTACATGAATTCCTGTCACAATTTTAAGATGGGCAATAAAATATTGTCATATAGAAGTGTTGGCATTGAAGATCTTGTTACAGCAATGAGAGTTCTTCAGTCCCTTTAACTACCTGTAGCAAGTGTCATGTAGTGTGTAGTGACTCTATCTGAGTCTCGTTTCAGCACCAATCAAAGTGGCACAAAAAGAACTGGGGGGGAGTCCTCCCCCAGATTTGACTCCTGCAGAGGAGCTGACCGAGAGAGCTCATTGGTCAGTGGGCGGGGTTTTTATAGTCCACAAGTTCAATCTGGAACCTAACCTGCCCCTGAGCAGGTTAGCAGTTCAGCGTACGTTGCCATGGAGACTCGCCTCTCTAAGAAGTGAACCCGTCTTGTAGAACAGGGAATCCGGAACTTATTCTCAAAGTTACCTCTCTAGGCAGTAGTCCTGCTTCGTAGAACAGGGCCCAGGACACTCACATGAAGTCTGTCTGTGATGAAGTGAAGCTGCAGGGGAGAACATACCTGGGTCAGGATTCTCTGGAAGCTTCCATATAATCTTCTCCTTCAGCTGTTGAACTGTGAAGCTCTTCACCTGCTCAGCCGTGTTACACAAGTCCACTATCAGTCTCTTCCCTCCTGGTCCTTTCACAAGTACCTGAAAAATCTTTTCCATCTCTGTTGTTCTGGTCTGAGGTCTGGAGCTGGTCTGTTTGAGCTGCAGATCTCTGAGGAGAGGAAACCCTTTGACTTTGTGTGTGGTGTTGAATAAAAACTCTTTAAAGTCTTCACACAGACTCACAGACAGGTTTCTGTCATCCATGTGTCAGACATCATACATGTGCTTTACACACTAAATGGGGTTATGGGTTATTTGTATGGGATTTGGGTTATTTTTGTGCAACTCAGGCGCTGAGTCAAAATCCATCAACCCAAAATACATTGGTTGACCCAGCACCTGGGTTGTTTGTGCTTCGAACGTCATCATGTCGGCATGACAACAGATGTACTCCAAACCGTGCCAGAATCCATCTACCGAGAGCTTACACATAGCACGGGAGCAACTGATCATCCTCGGGGTGAAGAAAATCAACATAAAAGGTGCACACTACATATCTGATTCACATTGTCTGTGTTGTCTTTATACATTTACATAGATATTATGTTAATATCTTTCCATTGTAGGGGCTATGTTGCTGGTCTGGCTAACAACGTAGTTAGCCATTTAGCCGTTATCGTGGAAGCACAAACAGTAATTCGCCAGACAAAGAAGCTGTATTGTCATTGTAAAGGGGTTCAATGAAATGCTTTTAGGCAACATCTCCTTGAAGCGGCAATATGCGCTAGTCATAAAAAATATTGTAATATAAATCGTTAAAATAAGGTGCAGTCGAACGAATGGCGTTTTTTTTTTTTTTTACGAATGGTGGTAAACGCTGTTGGGTGCACGTGCAGAATGATGACGGCGACGATGGCGACGCGCGTTGGTGGCTGCTCTTCTTAGCTCGCTGCTGATGTTGTGTGTATGGTTGAGTTGTCTACACTCACACGGAGTTGCTCTTTTAAGCCTGGAGGGTCTGACAAGAAGAGCAACTTTCCGCGGTGCATTATGTCCCACTACTGCTGGACACAGAGAGAGCACCGGGCTCTCTCTGTGGGCTCGACCGGGCTCGACTACCAAAGCAGCTTCACAGACAGACCGGACACCGCCGAACAGTTTTCTGACCGACACCGCTTCTGTCATTGTCAATACTGATGAACTGGACCCTCTGATTAGATTAGATTAGATTAGATTAGATTAGATTAGATAGTACTTTATTAATCCCTTTGGGAGAACTCCCTCAGGGAAATTATGATTCCAGTTGCAATATATTGCAAATAAACAATAATGCTTGTAGGCTACTGCTGCTGCTCCTTCCCATCCTCTGTCTTCCTGTTACTCCTCATCCTCCCAGTTGAGGAGTTATACAGTCTGATGGCCTGAGGGACAAAGGAGTTTCTCAGTCTGTTGGTCCTGCTCTTGGGGAGGAGCAGTCTTGGGCTGAACAGGCTCATTTGGTTGTTGATGACCATGTGTAGAGGGTGACTGGCATCATCCAGAATGTCCATCAGTTTGTCCAGTGTCCTCTTCTCTGCCACGTCACCAAAGAGTCCAGCCTCATGCCAACCACAGAGCCAGCCCTCCTGATCAGTTTTTCAATCCTGGATGTGTCCTTGGTCCTTGAATATCTGATGAAACTGGCTCTTGGTAGCTGATGATAATGAAGTTGGCAGTTGGTTGCATCTTCCAAAAAGAACACTCTGCTGGTATCCTCAGAAATGCCTCCTGGCAGCAATGATGGTTGAAAAAGACATATATCCATAGGATATATAAGTAAAAAAAAGTCTTAATAAGAAGTGCAGGAAGGTCAGAAAAAGATTAAAAAAGGAAAACTTTTGGAAATTGTGAAAAATTAGGGAAAAAAACACAAAAAACAGCTAAAAATATGGAGAGCAAACTGGAAAGGCTGCTGCTTGTTTACAGCGCCATGGCAGAGAATCAGTTTAGCTATGACTGTTTTATTGTGATTAGGACGGAAATCTGGCTTTATCCACTTGTTTCGGACATGGCAGCTAAGCTAACTAGCCAGCGAGCTAACTACGTTTGCGTTAGCATAGCTCCTCAGAGCTCTCCGTCAACATCAACGGACTCGTCCAGAGGAGACTTCATCATAGCCAGGGAGTTTAATCAGCAAGTATAAATAAGTTTGTGAAATATGTGCAGTGTTCCACAAAATATTTTGATTACTTCACGCACATTATCCCATGTTTAAAATAAAAAAGTGGTTCTGCCTGAACTAGAAACTGCCTCTGATAAACTAATGAGGACTGAAAGGAAGGCGTGACAAAGGGTTCATAAACAATATATGTATTAACATTTTTAAAAAGGTTATTTGTTTTATTTTGTAGGAATTTGCCTCAGTTAAACGCGCTCTTTCATATAGTACTTGTAAGAGAAGGAAAGTAAAAGATGCCTGTGAAAAGAATGTTACCTTAGGTGTTTTGTTCCTTTCTTGTTTACAAACAGGATTATTTTGTCATGCTATTTGTTTTTGGCATTGAGAATCCACAGTGGATTATTAAAAAAACTAAAGTGTTTAGATGAAAGCAGTAATTTGTGCTTTTTGGTATATCTTATAGCCTACGTGGCTGTTAAGCAGCCAACAGTTCTTGCCAAATATTAAACATGAATATAGGATGGATTGTGTCCTCAGTATCCCTGGTGTACTGCTTTAGATAACCTGTACAGCATTTATTACACTGAAAATCACTTACAAAAAACATCTTATTTAGACCAATAAAGTATGCAGAAGACTAAAGTGAGCAGTGTGCTTTTTATATAAATTTTTGTCAATAACATTGAGGTACACTGTGAAAACAATTTTTTTTGACCCCTAAGAAAAATAATTGCTCACCCCTGGTCTTAAAGAATGAATCTGAAGATTATCTTTTTAATGTCTTCTGTTGTGCAGTAGTTCTGTCTGTTGCTGCATTGCCTCAGCAGTAATGGGAGTGGACTGATCTTATGTTGTAAAGGCTGTTTACATCAGACTGCATCAGCCACCAATATTCTTGTGGAGTAAAAACATAGTGATCGTTATAGTGATGTAAAGTTAGCTCAATTTACATGTATGCAATTCATCACTTAAATTATATAGGGAGAGAGGGAGGATTGGATTCTATTATTATTTTGTGATGCTTAATAAAATGGTTGTGTTCACTGTTCACCTACAAACAAGCTTGCACTTGCACTTGCCATACACTATGTAAACTCAGCATCAACACATTTCCAGTGTAGCGAAAATGGTTGTGGGAGGACATTTTCTTACATGTGGTCTTTTAAAAGACACTTAGAAAAGGAGCATGAAGTTGGAAATACTCTTGATGACCCTTTGGAAGGTCCAGCCCCACCTGTTGATGTACAGAATGTGGAAATGTTGAATGCTGAAACAGAACCAGCACAGGGAGATGAGGAAGTTGAGGAAGATTGGGATGAACTACAGCAAGAGGGCATTATCAATCGGGTGGCCCTCTTTTTAGCCCACCTAAGATCCAGATTGTCTATGACATACTCATATGTAAACTTTGTGATTCACCATACCTCCAGTTTAATTGGTGATATTGTCAGCAGACGGCAATCAAAGACTATGTCTGTATTCCATCAGTTTGGTCTTGATCACAGCCAAGAGGTAGAACAGCTTGGGGTGGAGTTCTCAGAAACAGCTGAGCCTTTCAAAGGAATAGAGACAGATTATAAACAGATGCAATATTTTGCTAAATCTGGAAACTTCATTCAGCCAGTTGAGGAGCTTTTGTCTGGGGTTTCCTATGTTCAGCCAACAGCCTCTGCCACTGGTATTGTCCGTCAAGTTGAAATATCTGATTCATATCGCCGTATTCCATTAAAGAGCCTTTTGACCAAGATTCTTGAAATTCCTGGGATTTTAAAAGCCATGCTGGAATGGCAGCACAGAGAGGGTGATGCAATTCAGGATGTTTTTGGTGGGGAGTTTTGCAAGACATATCCATTGTTCCAGAACGAGGTTTCAATCCCACTTCTTATTTACCAAGATGATTGTGAGATAGTAAATCCGCTTGGTTCAAAGACTGGGATTCACAAGTTAGGACTTGTTTACTTCATCTTGAAGAGCTTGCCACCAGACCTGCTATCAGGTTTGCAGTCACAGTTTCTTTTAGCGGTGTATAAATCTGATGACGCAGCAACCTATTAGCCTTGCAGAGCAGACAGACCTGCCTGATTCTGAAATCCTGCAGGTCCGTCTTGCCAGCCTCCGTTGTCCAATGAATTCACTCGGCTGAATTCTGAACAGCCCATTCAGGGAAGAGAGGTGGGAGAAGCAGAATGTGGACGTGACGACAACAGAAAGTTGAGAACAGACATGCCAAGTAGCCTATTGTTCTCATGGCTACTCATTGAAACTTGGTGAAATCTGCCCTCCTCAGAAGTTTACTTGTAGGGATTGTCTTTGACGAGGTTCATGTCACATATAAGAGTTAAATGAATCATCTGTGTGGTACAATTTAATATAAGACGATAGTAAAAGGCTGTTAGCTGTTAGCAGCTAAGTTCGCGGCTAACAGCTAATGGTCATTAACTAAGTTAGCCCCTATGGCTAACATCCATGAGCTGTTCTTAACTGTTGTTAGCCATTAGCCGCTATGTATGCTACATTATAGGAGGCAACCCTGCTTGATGCGGATTGGTCTGTGATGAATGTGATGAGCCAAACAATTGTACAATCACAAGCTTGTGGTTTTTTTTTAACGTTCTGCCCCTGAAAACAAATTTAAAGGGCTCCTACCCAGATGGACTAGTGAAATATTTCTGTGGCAGATATATGGAGCTGTCCATCTGGCTTGTCAGGTTAGCAACCTATGGCCTTGATGCAATCCTGCGCCCTATCGTGGAAGAGATCAGATGTCTAGAGAATGATGGCATCCATGTTAATACTCCCAACTATCAAGGTGTTGTGAAGTTCACGGTGGTCCAGGTAGTTGGAGATAATTTGGGCTTGCATGGCGTTCTTGGCTACATTCAAAGCTGGAAATTATGTGTGTCAGTTCTGCAAAGCAGATAAAGGGGTGGTGTGGTCTCTGACACTGGCGGATCCTGCACTATTGCGTGATTGCAATAGTTTTGAGGCAGATTTGCTTACAGCCGACCCCTCCCAGACAGGACTGAAAAGAGACAGCATCTTGAACAACTTGTCTTTTTATCATGTATCAACCAATGTGGCAGTTGACATCATGCATGATGTACTGGAAGGGGTGGGGCCCTATGAAGTCAAACTTGTGTTGAATTCACTAATCGAGCAAAAGCATCTTACACTAGAAAAGCTCAGTTACAGAATAACAAGCCTTGACTATGGATTTTGTGATAAGGGTAACAAACCTTCTGTCATAAGCAAGAGTGATCTCAGAAACCCTGAAGGCTCCATGCGGCAGTCGGCATCTCAAATGTGGTGCCTACTAAGGTTACTGCCAACAATGATAGGTGACCTTATCCCTATGGATAACAAGCATTGGGAACTTATACTCCTACTCTTGTGCATGGAGTTCATCTTTTCTCCTTCACTTGCTGTAGCAGCGACACTGTACTTAAGCAAAATCATTGAAGAGCATCACTCCCTCTTTCTGGAGCTTTATCCTCACCTACATTTACGGCCAAAGCACCATTTCATGCTCCATTACCCAGGAGTCATTCAAAAACTCGGCCCATTGAGGCAGTTCTGGGCGATGAGATTTGAAGCTCGGCATGCATTTTTCAAACAGGTTAGCCATGTAACTTGCAACTTCAGAAACATTTGTAAAACCATGGCATTTCGTCATCAGATTATGCAGTGTTACAATTTCCTGTGTGGAACTGTGTTGTGCCACAATACAGAAGTTGGTCCAGGGCACAGTACATTTCTGGCTAGCATTGAGGGATTTAAAGAGATCCAAAGTGGTCTAGAAGGTATTCCCCTTTTTAGTGAATTGTATGTGCCAGCCTGGGTTACATTTAAGGGAATTGAATATAGAGCAGGCATGACTGTATTCCTATCCTATGATCCATATGATGAGCCTCAGTTTGGTCTCATACAGTCAGTTTTACTAATGGGGCAAATGTCACACACACCAACAACAAAGCTTGTTGTAAAAAAGTGGGAAACACAATGGTTTGATGGGCATTTATTTGCATACAGTGTGCTTCCCACTCATGTTTTGGCAGCTGTAGATGTGACAGAGCTACTTGATCACCATCCGCTCCATGCAGCCAAGTCGTACAGAGAGGATGATGACAGTTTATACATCTCCCTGCGCTGCAGACTTTTTAAGACTATAGACTTTTTTTCAGCTGACTGCCACCAGGTGTGTGTGTGTAAATATGACACATGTATATAGTATTTTTACAGGTTTTTATATTTTAAAAAGGCCTTACTTGACAATGTCCCCCATATAAGTCTAGTGATTAGCTATACATGCTGCAAAAAAAAAGATGGCGCCAGTGTGTGTGGCAAACCGTCTACTGCTCCTGCAATGCCTTGTATTTATGTTGTTTTTAATCATTGGCACCAAACGGATCGAGTCTCTGCTGGTGTACGATCGTCAGTCCCTCTTATCTCTATGACAAAAAGTTCGTGACTTGGGTGCCTTTGATCGGGGTGACCAAAAATACTCTGCCCCCACTACTGGCGAGGATACCGCCTAACTTTTTCCAGGTGCCGGCCCTACCTTCTCGGCGGAGGCGTCCTCGTCACCGTGGCAGACGCAGCGGTCGGCTAGTGAAGCTGAAGTTCTGGCTGTCACACTCTTCGTCCATTTCCCCAACAGGACTTGAATTATTCCCACCTTTCACCGTACCACGGCGCTTTCTGGACCCCATCGGCGCCTGTCTGGTACCTGTCACAGGCTCAGTTGAGGGACTCGAGCCCCTCTGCCTCTGCCCTCTCCGGCAGATCCTGTATTTGGGTAGAGTAAATAACAAATATATGTAGTTGAAATAACCCAGAATTGTAGTTAATTTGACCCAGCATTTGGGTAGAGTAAATAACAAATATATGTAGTTGAAATAACCCAGAATTATAGTTAATTTGACCCAGCACTTGGGTAGAATATTTAACTCATCTGCTGGGTTAAAATGGACCAACCCATCTTGCTGGGTCAAATTAACTACTGCTGGGCTGGTGCTATAATGACCCAGCAGTTGGGTATAAAACAGCCCAAATTGGGTTATTTTTAACCCAACAATTTTTAGTGTGTACCTTCAGACTCTGTTATCCTCCGTCCTGTTTCCTCCTCATCTGTCTCTCTGACTCTCTAACTTGAGGCTCTGCTGTTCCTCCTTCTGGTTTCTTCCTGCTCTCAGGTGTGGCTCCAATAACTTGAGGAGGAGTCTGTTTCTGTTTCCTCTGAGAACTTCCTCTTTTTTTTTCTTTATTGAAACTCAAAGACACAAACAGATTCATAAACAGACAATAACACGTCAGCAGAAAGTAAAAAATATCAAACTGAAATAAAGATTTACAGGAGAAGGCAGAATCAGCTCAGAGGCAAGGAGTTAAAATAAATGGAATAAAATAAAATAAAATGTCCTTTGCTTCCATTATATTTAATGTACAACCGCACTGTGGAGCTTTTTCCTCTTCAGTTCAATCAGGAAATAATACAAAACTAGAAAAGCACTCAGAGCGCGCAGACCTCCGCCAGCACCACAGTCCTCAGCCATATTGTCATTTTGACCATAAATATTACTCCTACCTTTATTTCATTTAAATATTTAGATTCCTTGACCATGAAAACATACCATTAGCAATTGGATTCATAATGATATCTATTTTAGTTCAGTAGTTATTCACAGAAATCACATCTTTCGCCATGGTGGCCAGACGTTGATCCAGATCAACACCAAAATCAAATCAGTTCTTCCTTTTCCCATGCTGAACAATTCCTTAAAATTTCATCCAAATCTGTCCATTACTTTTTGAATTATTTTGTTCACAGACAGACAGACAGACAGACGGACGGACAAACTCTCCCAGAAACATAACCTCTTTGGCGGAGGTAAATATGCAGGTAAAATCAAACTCTATCCAAATAAATCAGTTGTGTCATATGCTTAGACACTAGGTGGTGCCAAATTATTGCTCGATGTAAAACATAACAGTAGCAGAAGAAGAAAAACGTTGTTGTCTGTATGTGTTTACTTACCTGCTGCACGGACATATTAAAAAGTTCCTGTCCAACAGACCCACAGATCTTTCATGTTTTAAAGAAAATATAACACATCAGGTTCTTAGTTCAGATAAAAACTCTGGAGAAACACTTTGAGAAAATGAAGTGAGTCTGTGGGAACAGGAAGTTTCCTCTTCATGTTGATCTGAGCTTGAAGGAAGTTTTTAATTATTTGACTGTAAAGTGATTTTTTATGTTGTAACTCCTCAGCAGACACTCCAGCTCCTGTGTTTCTGTTTAAGTTGGACTGATGACACACAGATGAACTGTCAATCATCAGTCAGTTAACAGACAGACCCATTGAAATCATGTGATCTCCTAAGACAGATTTTATTTTGAAATCTGTTCAGGTGTCGTATCAAAAGTTGATTGTTGCCAGAAACTGATTTTCTGTCCGTAGGAGCGTGCAGCCCTCAAAATATCCATCTATTCTACATCGATGGAAGTCTAGTTTTTATTGAATGATGAAAATGTTTAGTTTGACTTTTTGTCCACTTGTTTTTATTACAGACGTGGACAAAATTGTTGGTACCCTTCCATTAAAGAGAGAAAAACCCACATGGTCACTGAAATAAGCTGAAACTGACAAAAGTAATAATAAATAAAAATTTACTGAAACTCAACTAATGAAAATCAGACTTTGCTTTTGAATTGTAGTCCAAGAGAATTATTTAAAAAAACAAACTAATGAAACTGGCCTAGACAAAAATGATGGTACCCTGAACTTAATGTGTTGTTGCACAATCTTTTGAGTCAGTCTCTGAGCTACAGGTGATTTCTGTAACTCTCAGTGAGACTTCTGCACCTGTCCACAGGTATGTTGGCCCACTCCTCATGAGCAAACTGCTCCAGCTGTCTCAGGTTTGATGGCTGTCTTCTCCAGACTGCTTGTTTCAGCTCCTTCCACAAATGTTAAACAGGATTTAGATCAGGGATCATAGAAGGCCACTTCAGAGTAGTCCAGTGTTTTGTTCTGAGCCATTCTTGGGTGTTTTTAGCTGTGTGATTGGCTCATTATCCTGTTGGAGGACCCATGACCTGTGACTGAGACCAAGCTTTCTGACACTGGGCAGCACATTTCACTCCAGAATGTCTTGATAGTCTTCAGATTTCATTGTACCTGCACAGATTCAACACACCCTGTGTCAGATGCAGCAAAGCAGCCCCAAAACGTAACTGACCCTCCTCCATGTTTCACAGTTGGTACAGTGTTCTTTTCTTTGTATGCTTCATTTTTGTGTCTGTGAACATAGAGCTGATGTGACTTCCCAAAAAGCTCCAGTTTTGTCTCATCTGTCCAAAGGACATTCTCCCAGAAGCTTTGTGGCTTGTCAATGTGCACTTTAGGAAAATTCCAGTTTCACTTTTTAATGGTTTGCTTTCAACTGTGATGTCCTCCATACAGTCCACTTTGGCTCAAACAGTGACAGATGGTGTGATCTGACTCTGATGTACCTTGGCCTTGGAGTTCTCCTCTAATCTCTTTGAAGTTGTTCTGGGCTCTTTGGTTTCCATTCGTATTCTCCGTCTCTTCAGTTTGTCATCAGTTTTCCTCCTCCAGCCACGTCCAGGGAGGTTGGCTACAGTCCTGTGGACCTTAAACTTCTGAATAATCTGTGCAGCTGTAGTCACAGGAACACCAAGCTGCTTGGAGATGGTCTTATAGCCTTTACCTTTAACATGCTTGTCTATAATTTTATTTCTAATCTCCTGAGACAGCTCTCTCCTTAGCTTTCTGTGGTCCATGTTCAGTGTGGTACACACCATGATACCAAACAGCACAGTGACCACTTTTCAGCCTTTAAATAGGCAGACTGACTGATTACAAGCTTGAAGACACCTGTGATGATAATTACAGGGCACACCTTAGTTTAACATGTCCCTATGGTCACACCATTTTCAATCCTTTGTAGGGGTACCATCATTATTGTCCAAGCCAGTTTTATTATTTTGTTTTTTAAAATATTTCTGCTGAACCAAAATTTATAATCAAAACTGATTTTCAGTAAATTTTTATTTATTATTACATTTGTTATTTTCAAGTTATTTCAGTGACCATGTGGCTTTTTCTTTCATTAAATGAAGGGTACCAACAGTTTTGTCCACGTGTGTAGTTACTGTGTAGTTTTCATCAGGGGAAAAGGTTGTTGAAGAGACTTTGATGAAAATAATTAGTCAACAGAATGAACACTGTTGGATTCACAGGCCTTTGGTGCACAGCATTTTCAGCTCAATAAAATCAAGACTAGACAATTTCTGCGGAAATCGCACTGGGGCTCAGGTGGCTACTGGGAATTTTCCATTACAATCCAGCCAGCAGCTGGGCAACGACATTCTGAAACGGTTGACCAACACATTAAAGATGTCAGTTTTTTTTTTTTTCATGTGTTCTAGTCATGTGTGGACTGATTAGCTGATGCCAATAACCTGGCACCTAACTTGAGCTGTTTTCTTGATCGTCCTGGCGGTGTTCCCCTTCCCTAACAGACTGATGCCACCAAGCACTTTATGAGTGGGCGTGCTTTTAAAACTGAGCTCCTATGTCCTTAACTAACACACACACACACACACATACATACATGCTTCGCACACACTCCAAAATACAAACACACACTATGTGTTTATGAGCGTAGATTCTGTGTGAAGATTAGGTCCCTTTGACTTCATTATTACACACACACACACACATACACATATATGTGCTTCATGCGCCCTTTCAAAGCACAGATCATGTATGTGAAACTTCAAACATAGAGGAAGGGCTCTGTAGTCATGGTAACCAACAGTCACAGACATCACAGTTGCACTCACTTTGGCTCACTTTTCTCAAGGTTTTTTGATGCCTTCTTACAGTGTAGAACAGTTGCTCATTTCTCCGGGGCCGTCAGAGCTACATGAATAGAAAACACACTGTGAGCGTCATGTCATTTCTCACACTATCTGAATAAAATGACATATTCACAACCCCTTGATCCTGAAGACTTTTCTGACGCTCACAGTCTTTTCACGTAGCTCTTGGCAGGCACATGAAGCACATTCATGTGTATTTGTGTGTATATGGATGGAGTTAAAGGTGTAGTCAGAGATCTTCTAATCTTCTAATCTAATGCACTATTTGTCAAAATCACCGTATTTCTCCTCTCCATCCACAAGATGTCCCCACTGACAGCATGTTGACAAAAAGGTCTGGTTTCAATACACAGCCTTGACTCTGAATTTCAGCAGGTAAATACTGTGGCTTGGGCTGAGTTACCAAAACAGGGTACACCCCCCACATCCAGGGGGCGATCATACTCATGCACAGATCAGACAGAGGGGGGAGGGGGAGTCGTAGGTTGCGTAGTGTGCACAGTTAGTGTAAGAGAGAGATACAATATGTGCAGTAGCAATGGCTGAAAAACAGCCCAAAAAAAAGGTTAGAGGAGTGAAAAGTGAAAAAGAAGGGCTATGACCATGAAAGAGTGAAGATTCGGGTCAACACTGTTGTGGCTTTCTGATTGTGGAGGGAACTCTGCCCATTGAAAGACCTGAAAACAGACACAGATGTCACCGTTTGTCTGCTGGATAGGTGGTGCTTCACATAACAGTAGCAGCTGTCAGGCATTCATCTTTTTGTCTAATGTGCCAGAATGTTCTGTTGTTATGGTGTTATTGTTATGCCCCGTCAAGGGGGGGGCCAAGACAAAGGCATTTCGATGCTACACACTGCAAATTTGAAATCGCAAATTCAACTCCCTGAGTTAAAATTAACACTGCTCTGGGGTTTATATGGGAACCACTGGAAAAGTGTGAAATTAACACTTTTCAAAGAGTTAAAAATTTTAACACTATGACAGTGTCACCCAATAAACTCTTCAAGTGTAAAATAATAACACCAAAACAGGCTTAAAGAACACTAAGTTGGTGTACATTGTTCCAGAATTCCAACACTATCTGAGTAAGAAAATTACACTGAACAAAACGCTTATCGATGTCCTTCAATTTAAGCTGAAATTTGCAATAGCAGTTTGTCACCAGGAATTAACACAGTTGGAGTTAAAGTGTGCAATCTTCTACTGTTACCACACTCGTGTAATAATCACCCCAAAACAGACTGAATTGATACTGAAAACATTTGTTTGTTCTCCTTAACAAGTCCATAAAATACAATGACAAGGAATAGGGCAACTAAAAAAACCCTGTACAATGAGCTTGTCTATTAGAGCCTTTCTTAAAGGAGACATATCATGCTGATGCATCATTTAATACTTACATATAATGTATTAAATTTGGAAACAGGACCTTACACCCCCGTAATTTTCAAAAATGAGATGTTGTATTTTTTCTGAGATTCGGGAACGAGCTTTGATGCCACAGAAAATAGGGCATTGCGAGATGTCCATGATTTCAAATGTCGTAACGACACGAGGTACCTTTCTTTTTATTGGAGTAATCTGATAAAACACTTCCTCCTCTGTGATGTCCGTTAGCCACAAACCCTCACCGAGGAACACATCCACCAGCAGGGGTATATAGCTCCCTAGCTCACATTCACTCATTACCAGCTCTGGCCTGTAGGGGGACTCAATACACGGTTGCTGCTTTGAGCCTGCCGGAAAATACAGTAGAAGAAGAAGGACAGGCTGGCTCTACCCCCGATAGAACTGACCAATCAGAGCACAAAGGGCTGTGACGTTGCGAGGTTACTGTAGGTCACCCTGAGATCCGAGTGTTTCAACAAGAGCTTGTTAATGGCCTAAAATGAGGATTTTGAGAACGCTATTGTAGAGCAATGAAGAAACTAAATGACTTGTACTGAGGGCAGAAATGCTTTACAGGCATCCTAGTCCGGCATAGTGAAAAGGAGAAACAAGCATGATATGCCTCTTTTAAAGTAACACTGCATGGTGTTACTTGCTGTCAACACTGGAAAGTTACTCCCGCAGCAGTTTGGCTTCACACCAGCATAGAGCTAAGATATGTTAAAACCAACACCAAGACCTCACCTCTTTACTCTGAACTGGCCTAACACTGGAATTTTAACACTACAGAATTTGCTGTGTATGTACTTGTGCATGTGCAATGACAAATAAAGCATTCCATTCCATTCAAATAGCCACTGGAGCCACTTTAACAAGTTTAACCGTAAATCTGTATTATTTATTTACAAAACCAAAAAGATCAACCACAAGAAAAACAATTTAATCAATACCTCGAGGTGACCAGAAAATCACCTCTACATTACCAAACACAATAAACCAAAAACAAATTGATCTCAGCACCAAGCTGACGCGGCAGTTTGAATGGTGAGCCGGGGATTCCCTCCTCCTCATGGTGACGTCAGCAGGCACCTTTTCAGGGCCTTTCCCTCCTCCAAAACCAATCACCGGTGTCGGCATGATGCCAGCAGTCCAACCAGAGGCAGGGGAACACCTGATCAGGACAACCTGACTCACACACCCACACACCCCCATACATTCACACGCACAGAGGGCCCAGGAGAACCCTAGCAACACTGTCACACACAGAAAAACCGCAATAAAGAAACAAAATATGACGAGGGTCATTACAGTTTTCAATAATGGCAATAATGTCGGGGTTACCTTAGCTACGCTGGTCAGCTACGCAGTTTCTACGGCCGTTTCCATGATGATGCACGTCCATCAGCTTTTGGGAGGCGGGTCCACTCTCCACTCGTTTTCTCCCACATCACTGACTACACCTTTGAAGGGACCTAATCTTCACACAGAATCTACACCCATCAACACATAGTGTGTTTGTATTTTGGAATGCATGCGAAGTGCGCATATGTGTGTGTGTGTATATATATATGTATTAATCATGGCATATGCCTACTGTACATACGTTTCTGCTTCAATGGACTGCACATTGATCCGTTTAAGAAAGCGGGGGGGGGGGGGGTTACATTAAAAACTTGAAAGGCGTCTAAGTCAATATTACTAATATTTGAAATATTCAAGACTATAATACCCTGCAAGAGATATCCAATTTCTCATTATGTTTTAAAATATTATAACAACAAAAAAAAATCATAAAAATGAGTCATTTTCCTTCATTTTTTTTCAGTATTAGTGGTTTTGTGTTTTAAATTGGCCCTTAAAGCTAGGGTCTACAATTTGGAAGCTTTGTACATCTTAATAACACCGTTTATGGTCCTGTTATGGTCCTATGCTCCAATCTACACAATATAAAGACCAAAAAGAACGAAAAAAATCCATTCAGTATATCTGCTGAAAAGCTGCATACTAGCTGACCAATTAAACCTGAGAACCTGCGAAGATTAATTGGTCCGTGAGTTAGTCCATGGGTGTGTTCGAAATGGCGTACTGCCTACTATCTACTTACCTACTCAATCAGTACATACTGCATACTGAATACTCAAAGATGATCTGAGTAAACTGCGGCTGCCCGAGCGTTTACACACAGAGCATACTTAATGTCCCAGAATGCATTTCGTGCCGGCCGGGAAGCAGTGCCAGGAAAATTAAAATAGACCGATCACAAGCAACATAAAACGAATGATTTCCGGAAAAACTACAAATTCATTCACTAATAATATATTTTCTAGCGAGAAAGTAAGTATTTACATCACAATTATGACGACTGTTTTTTAATTTGTCTCGCTGTTTTCGGAGACCGAAGCGTCCGCTAGATGGGTGTGTCCGTCTACATACCGTTAACACCCGGCAGCAGAAGCCCCCCCTTTACATTTCCAAGTTATTGTGAAGTGTTTTATTTTATATTGAAGTGTTTTCGTTATCAACAGCTGCATGACACAAACCGAGCGGCAGTGGATGAAAAAATATTAACACAAACACCTGTGTATCCATGGTGATAGGCTATACACCACCTGCTGGGCGTGTGATGAGCAGCATTGGGTTCTAAAATGACCAACACACAACAGAATTATTATGACCTTGTTCGGTTATTCCTTGGCAAATACATATTTTCCCGACTACATTCACATGTCATTAACAATGATAATTTCCAAAACCATCAGGTAGCTCTGCCTGGTATAGGTGAAAACCATGGAGCGCAGCCATGCAAGAAGACAGAGGCGTCTTTTCTTCAGGGCAGCGATGTACTTCCTGATGGATTTTCAACCACCTGTAAGAATTAGTAAAGCTCATACATACGTCAACTGAAAACTCCCCCATTTGTATATTCTGAACCATGTGCTCTCAACCAATAATAAATCCTATTAATGAGAGGTCTGTGCTTTATGAGTGATCATTTTGACAATGCATTCAGACATAAGATTCTCAAACTTGTTGTAATAAATACATCTTTAATAGATAAATAATATCAGTTCATAGAAATAGTTAAAAAAATTACATAAAATCCTAATTTTAAATACAAATAAATATGTTAAAAGGATTAAACTATGATAAAATGATAAAAACATTGTGTAATTTATACTGACTAAATATATCTATGTATCATCATTTTTGCAATCACATGCCATCCATTTCTTTTCAGCCTCGGCAAAGAGGGCCCTATTGCCGGCTAAATTATCATGTCCCTCTGGTACGCCTCTACTTTGAGGGGGGTGACCTGCAGAAGGACTTCAGGCTGACCAGGCCCTCCCTGGAGCATCTCATCCACCTTCTCCAAGGGGACCATTACCATGGTTGGGGGAAAGCACTTGAGGTGCTTGTTTTTGTTTACTGGCTGGCCTGTGGCACATCATATCGGGTCGTGTCAGAGGCCTTTGACATCCCTCGCACCACGTGCCACGATATGGTCCATCGGGTCAGCAGTGACATCCAGCTAGTTTTTCGCCGATTCATCCGTTTGCCCAACAGGGATGAGCTGGAGGAAATCAGGGCTGGGTTCCAGCAGTTGGCTGGTCACCCAGCTTTCTGCAAAGTGGCAGGAAGCATTGACAGATGTCATGTCCGCATTGTGCCCCCTGGACAGTTTGGAGCAGACTTTTTTAATAGAAAACTGTTCCACTCTGTCCAGTTTCAGGCCATTGTGGACCACAAAGGACGCTTCCTTGATGTGCACGTCGGTTTCCCTGGCTCTGTGCACGATTCGCGGGTCCTCAGGTGCAGCCCTGTGTACGTGCACCAGCTGTACCCTTCTCCAGGATGGTGTCTGTTAGGGGATGGGGGTTATCCCTGTCTTTCTGAACCTCTTACCATCATCACCCCATTCAGGGAGCCTTTGAGGAATCCCACCCAGGAGAGGTTCAATGCCAGGCATTCTCGGGCCAGGAGTGTGGTGGAGAGGGCATTTGGAGTCCTGAAAGCCAGGTGGCGCTCAATATTTCTTAAGGCCCTGGAGGTGAAGGTTAACTTCGTTTCAGAGGTCATTGTGGACTGCCTTTTCCTCCACAACCTCTGCCTCGGGCACGGGGACATTTTGGAGCCAGAGGATGGTGAAGAGGTTGATGAGGATGATAACTGTGTGGCAGCAGCTCATGACCTGGCCCAACAGACAGGTGACGCCCTCAGGGATCGGATGGCAGCAGCAATCTCAGTTCCCGAAGAGCAGATCCCTGCGCTGAGGGAGCATGATTATTACTGAGTTTTATAGTAATATTCATTGTAAATAGTTAATGTTGTTTTAGTTAAATTGTAATTGTATATAGTTAGATCAATCAATCAATCAATCTATCTATCTGTCTGTCTGTCTGTCTGTCTGTCTGTCTGTCTGTCTGTCTGTCTGTCTGTCTGTCTGTCCGTCCGTCCGTCCGTCCGTCCGTCCGTCCGTCCGTCCGTCCGTCCGTCCGTCCGTCCGTCCGTCCGTCTATCTATCTATCTGTCTATCCATCCATCTATCTATCCATCTATCTATCTATCTATCTATCTATCTATCTGTCTATCTATCCATCTATCTATCTATCTATCTATCTATCTATCTATCTATCTATCCGTCTATCTATCTATCTATCCATCTATCTATCTATCTATCTATCTATCTATCTATCTATCTATCTATCTATCCGTCTATCTGTCTGTCTGTCTGTCTGTCTGTCTGTCTGTCCGTCCGTCCGTCCGTCCTTCTATCTATCTATCTATCCATCCATCTATCTATCCATCTATCTATCCATCTATCTGTCTATCTATCCATCTATCTATCTATCTATCTATCTATCTATCTATCCGTCTATCTATCTATCTATCTATCCATCTATCTATCTATCTATCTATCCGTCTATCTATCTATCTATCTATCTATCTATCTATCTATCTATCTATCTATCTATCTATCTATCTATCCGTCTATCTATCTATCCGTCTATCTATCTATCTATCTATCTATCTATCTATCTATCTATCTATCTATCTATCTATCTATCTATCTATCTATCTATCTTCCGGTGGTGGAGGTGTGTTGAGGTAGAGCGGTAGAAGGTGTTTCAAACTTTGTTTCTTCCTTTTGTTATCGTCACTCTTTTGTATGATCATTGTTTGAATTATTTGTGTAAACTTTGGTCAAACAGCTGAGTGGTTTTTGTTTTTTTTGTGAGGTTTTCGTGCCTCGTGGTGAGGATGGCGTCCTCTGAGACGCCACCACCGCCGGCTTCCCTGAGCCACGGTGTGAGGCTGGTGCCACCGCCGGCATCCACCGTGGAGCAGGTCCTGCTGGCTGTGGGAGATCAGGTGGGTCACGGGAATATCTCGTATGCTTCCCGTATGAACAAGGCTGTGGTTGTGTTTTTGAAACACCAGAGTTTTGTAATTAATCTGATCGAGAATGGATTAACCATCGACGAGGAGTTCATTCAAGTTTCTCCTCTGGCTGTGCCGTCCACGCGGATCACAGTATCTGGCGTCCCTCCATTCATTCAGAATGAAGCCCTGGAGAAAGAACTGAGGCGTTTTGGTAAGTTTGCCAGTGGTTTTCGTACTGTTGCTTTGGGGTGTAAGGATGTCAAGTTAAAACATGTTCAGTCTCTGCGAAGGCAGGTTTTCATGTTTTTGGACTCTCCGTCTCAAACACTGGACATCTCCTTCCGTGTTAAACATGAGGAAGGTTTCTACATGGTTTACGCAAGTTCAGGGAACATGAAGTGCTTTGAGTGTGGAGACGTGGGCCACAAACGTGTCGCTTGTCCACACAGACAGCAAACCGTGAGACCGGCTGGGGGTGACGGCGGGGAGGTGGGCGGTGAGGCCGGGCGGCCTGCGGCCGCCGGTGCCGCGGCCCCGGTTGCTGCTGCCGGTTCCTCGGGGTTGGTGGCTGCTGCTGCTTGCTCCGGGAGCTCGGCGGCTGTTGCCGGTGCCGCGCGCTCGGTGGCGGCTGCTGCTGGCCCCGCGCGCTCGGCGGCGGATGCCGCTGGCCCCACGCGCTCGGCGGAGGCTGCCGCTGGCCCCCTGCGCTCGGTGCCGGCTGCCGGTTCTTCGGGGTCGGCGGCTTCGGCTGCCTGCTCCGGGGGCTCGGCGGCTGTTGCCGGTCCCGCGCGCTCGGCGGCGGCGGCCGCTGGCCCGCGATGCGCTGCTGCCGCTTGCCCGCCGCGCGCTGCTGCCGCTGGTGCGCCCTCCGGGGCTGCGGCACGGCAGGGTGTATCCGAGTCTTACTCGGAGTTGTTTGGATGTGTGCCTGTGAAAAGTGTGCCTGAGTGTCGTGTTGAGCAGGTAGAGGCTCACACAGCAGAAAATGTGGAGGTTTGTACTCCTGGGCAGGTGAGGGCTGCAGCTGAGCCGATGCAGGTGGAGGCTGCAAACACGGAGCAGAAGCTGCAGGCTGAATCTCAGGCTGCTCCAGGTAGCAGTCAGCAGGCAGTGGTCTTCTCTGATGCTGATGTGGATTCAGATTCTGTGTCTGTAGCAGACAGTGTGTCACTGAGTACAGATCTGTATTCTTTGGAGGAGGTGACAGACTTCCTGGACGATTCATTTGGCAGGTCAGTGGAGGTCTCAGACTATTTTCCGGACATGCAAAAGTTTGTGAAGTCTGTTCATACTCTGCAGAAGGTCGTAGGTAGGGACCTGCTGTGTGACAAGAAAAGGTACCATCTCCAAAAACATGTCGCTCATGTGAGAAAAATATTGAAAGGAAAAAAGGTACTGAAAAAACGTAAAGTAACCAAATAATTCAAAAATGATTGTGTGTCACAAGGTGTTTTCTTTCTGTTGTGTTTTTCTGTCTGTCCTGCTCTTTTCTGTGTCTTCTCATATGCAGCCTTTAAGAGTTGGGTCTTTAAATATTAATGGGGGTAGAAGCCCGCAGAAAAGAGCATTAGTATCTGAAATTATTAAACAGAAAAAATTAGATGTAGTTTTTTTGCAGGAAACACATAGTGATAGTTTTAATGAAACAGACTGGGGTATGTGGTGGGGGGGTCCGTATGCCCTCAGTCACGGGTCAAACCGTAGTGCTGGAGTGGCAGTTTTATTCTCCCCGTCCTTACCTGTCACTATTTTATCCAGGTCTGAGATCATGGCGGGCAGAGCTTTGATGATAAAAGCAGAAATCTGGGGGTTTGTTTTTAACTTATTTAATATTCATGCACATAATCAGAGCTCTGAACGTTTAGATCTTTTTAATTTATTAAAAAACAGTTTAGGGAGCAGCAGTCAGGGAGAGTGCGTTTTAGTGGGTGGGGACTGGAACTGCTGTATTGATGGCACTTTGGACAGGATAGGACAGGAGCTTCAGTCTCAGTCATCTTCTTTCCTGGCCCAGATGGTCGCAGAGGCAAACCTCGTAGACGTCTGGAGGTTAAAACACCCCTCCACCCGGCAGTACACCTGGGTGAGAGTCTCTGACGGCATGGTCAGTGCAGCAAGACTAGATCGGTTTTATATTTCCTCGTCTTTTATCACTCGTGCAGCCAAGAGTCAGATACAGCCAGTCGGCTTCACTGACCATCACCTGGTTTTATTAGAAATGATTTTAGCTTCTCCTGGAAAGTCCAGGTCATTCTGGCAT
>JAZDUH010000516.1:0-102500 GCA_036419115.1 Scarus forsteni | reverse complement strand
GATTTGGAGTTGGAGGAGAGGCCACTGCTGCTGGTGTCACCGATGAGGTGATGAGGTTGGGTGGTGATATGGTGGGACGGTCCCTCATCACCTCATCCATGACATTAAACCATTTCCAGTTTGCAGCGGTGGCCTCTCCTCCCTCTGTGCTGACCCCAGTTGGTGGTGCCTTGAGCTCCTGGTAAATGACACACACACAGATAATCTGATAACATGGGTCCCTTTCACACTGACTGAACTCTGACATAGCCAGATTATATAGTATGTAGTAAAACTTAAAAACATAAGCATTTGCTGTATTGATGCAAAACCTAAATACTGAAGTGTCTGTCATACTTCCACCTACCTTATATTTTTGCTTAAGGTTTTCCCATTTTTTTTAATGAGCCCTGGCTCCACCTGGCCCTCCAGCCCATGCTCCTTGATGAAAGCCCTAAATAAGGACAATCAAAGGGCCATATGAACGTGGCGAATGCCTACAAGTCACTGTCAGAATAATGTTCATATTTACAATTTACATACAGAGCTACCACATTGTGCCCTCAAGTTCTCCATATTCATATTATTTTTGCATTAGCCAGTAGCTTTTTCCCATCTTGTAAGCAACCCATAGCAACAACTTATTCAGATTGAGAGCAATATGTAACAGTATTATGTTCAGTCGAGTGGTGGGGGCCATTTGCGACTGGAAGACTGCTGCTCTGAGGAAAACTAAGCTAGATGCTGATCTGGCCAACGTTTGTGTTCCGGCCGGCTCCCATTCAGGCGTGAGTTACAAAAAATAAATCCACAGCCCAAAGGTCCATGAACATAAATTTCTTACTCAAATCCCTTTATGGCGGCGTTCCTTTTCCCTGTGAAAAGGGGTTCGTGGGGTGCTGGTTTGGCGTAGTGGTTAGCACCCCATGTACATGCTTCTGCTGGTCCAGGTTCGAATCCCGCCTGTGACCAGTTTGCAGAGTGTCTTCCCCTACTCTCTCTCCCCCTTTCACAAGCCTATCCACTGTCTCTCTCCTATCAATAAAGGCACAAAATGCCCAAAAATATACTTTAAAAAAAAAAAAGGAAAAAAAAAAAAAAAAAAAAAGAAAAGGGGTTCGTTCAGTCCCCGCCACCGGATTAGCCGCTCGGTGTCCTCATCTGTCCCTGAATGAAAACACAACATGCGACATTACGGGTCCACATTACAGTTTAGTTGTGGCGACGGCGTAAGCTAACGTGCTAACGAATTGGTGGGCTGACTGGTCGCCAAGCATAAACTCAAACGTCAATACAAAAGTCAAATAACTTACATTTATAAGCGCTCTGTGTTTGGCGCTCGAGGCTGCTGCTGCCGGCCGTCTCCATTTTGTCTTTCGTCTTCCCACGTCAGAGGTGCGCAATGCATTGTGGGGCAGAAGCAGTACGTGAAGCAAGCTCCTCTCCATACTCAGAAATCAAAGCCGATTGAGTAAACATCCGGTCATTTCTCGCATACACAAAACTCGCATACTGTCCAGTGTGAACGCACTGCATACTCAATATGGGGGCGGGGTTAGTATGAGTAGTACGAGTAGTACGCCATTTCGAACACACCCCACGAGTCCATCCCTCACTACGCAGCGTCATGCCCATGGTCCCGCCTCCTCCCCTCCACCTCCGGTGAGCAGCTAGCAGCGTTAGCTACTGAACTATCATGGAGCCGGAAAAGCCTAGCGCCGATCCGGGAAGTCGCCTCCCTCTCCCGGGGCCCAACGGAGCTCTGCCCGCGGGTTGAGGCCTGTTAGCGGGCTAACGGTTAACGAATGGCCTCAGCCGCCGCCAGACCTTCAGCATCGGCCGTTTCGCCCCTGGTTGATCAGGTAATGGCTTTGTTTACTACAGTGGGAGATGTCTGCTGAATAACTCTGGTTAGTTTGTGCCTGCACGGGCTAATAACTTGTAGGGGAGCGGGTTAGCCTGTTAGCCGCTAATCGTTAGCACTGTAAGCTGAGCTGTGGAGGACAGGCTGAGGAAGATTAATCCTCCCCCACACTCGGCTCCGCTCTGGCGGCGTCAGACCCGCATTGCCGCCGGTCCAGTTGAAATGGCTACTGCTGTGTGTTATAAGGGAGATGTCTGTCGTGTTTGATACTTTCAGTTGAGCTGAGCTGTTTTTGATTGAGTTTGCTGCTGATATATTGTGCTAGTCGCTCGTAGCTCTGTCCGAGGGGGCTATATGAGGGGACACGAGCTGGGGGCGGGATCTTAGGACAGGAGCGGAGATGTGAGGGAAGGAGGGGGGCAGGCTGCGGTTTCAAATCATAGACCACAGCTTTAAAGGGTTAAATTTTTTATTCTAATGGAAGCATTTATGAGTTTTGATTAGAACAGAAATTAATTACAATATTTATATTTTTAAAAAATCAAGAAAAAATATTAATCAAAAATGTTTTTTCAGCTGTCAGATTAAGTAGCTGTTTTCAGCCATTGAGGGACAATAGAGGGAGGTTTCTATTAAATCTGATGCTACATAAAAACTTTAAAAGCAACAAAGTCAATGATATTACTAATAATTGATACATTCAAGATTTTAATTCCCTGCAATAGATATCCAGTTTCTGATTATGTTTTATAATAAAAATGAGTCATTTTCCTTCATTTTTTTGAAAAATAGTGACTCTGTTTTAAATTGGCACTTAAAGGGTTAAAATTTTTATACTTTAGGAAATGTTTACTAGTTTTCATGAGGGAAGAAGTTAACTAAGAGAATCATTAACTTATTAATAAATAAAGAGTTAATCATGAAAAAAAAAGAAAAAAATAAACAGTTTTTTACAGCAGTCAAGAGTTAGTGGCTTTTTTCAGCTACCAAGGGACACACATATAGATTATAGCCCACATCATCTTAACTTTAAATTTGTAATAAAAATACAAAAGTCAATGTAACGTTCAGAATGGAGGTGTGTTCTGCTGCAGTCATGCAGTGTGAAAAAATTTCTTTCAGAAAAGATGAACGACCTAACAGATGTGTCAGATGCTAAAGTCTTCACGAGCGCTGATCAGATGCCTTCTCAAAACACTCGGGTCGGGTTTGGCTGCTTCACTCACAGTGTGGGCGGGGTTTGGCTGCGTCACCAGGCCTTTCAGAGCAGTGGGGGCGGGGTTACCTAGAACTGATGTGGGTTCCATAATAACGCCTGAGTCACAGCTGAGAACAGGAAGAAACCAGAAGGAGGAACAGCAGAGCCTCAAGTTACCGAGTCAGAGAGACAGAAAGAGAAAACAGGACGGAGGAGAACGGAGTCTGAAGGTAAAGCACATGGATGATGACAGAAACCTGTCTGTGAGTCTGTGTGAAGACTTTAAAGAGTTTTTATTCAACACCACACACAAAGTCAAAGTGTTTCCTCTCCTCAGGACTCAGAGATCTGCAGCTGAAACAGACCAGACCAACAGAGATGGTGGTTTATTTCACTGAGGAGGGACTACCTAAGAGAAAGAAGGTGAAAGTGTGTGAGACAGAGGAGCAGCTCCAGAGCATCACGGTCCGTCAGCTGAAGGAGAAGATTATGTGGAAGATCCCTGGGTGTATAAGTATGTCCTCTCCTGCAGCTTAACAGTACTCCATCACACCATCTTGAAGTGATATTCCGGGATGGAATAAGTTGGGTCCTATCACAAGGTTTAGAGCAGAAATTACCCCTACAGCAGTGTTTCTGTGTCACAGTTTCTGTGTCACACCGCGGAAGAGCCACAGCTGTGGCTGCAGAGCCTCCGCTGCAGAGCCACAGCTGTGGCTCTGCAGCGGAGGCCATTTCACGGCGCTACGAGAACTAGACCCTTATTTAGCGGTGTTTTTGTGTGAAAATAACGACCCGAATATTCTCTAAATAAAGCGTGAATGCAGACCGACATCAGATTTTTTCGGTGGGAGTCCATTTATTTGTGTTTTTGATCAAGGAAAATATGGCCCCGTGTGAGTGCAGAGAAATCAGCAGACGAGCAGCACGGGAGGAGGAAGGGGGTGTGTGCTCCCTGCGACCTGGGCTTCTGTGACACAGAAACACTGCTGTAGGAGTGATTTCTGCTCTAACTCTTATGATAGGACCGAACTTGTTCCATCCCAAAATGTCACCTTAAGGTATTTTCACACCAACCGTATTTAGTGTGCACCAAAGAAGTTTTGGCCCAGGGTTTGGAACGTTAGTGTCAGTGTGAATGCAACCACCGCACTTTGGTGCAACACCAAATCAGCCGGTCTGAGACCTCCATGAAGGGGTGGTCTGGATCCGCTCCATCTCCCTACATTTGGTGCAGTTTAACTGGTGTGAAACAAAGTGGTTCGAACCGATCTGCTTTTGATGCATTATGGGTATTGTAAGCACAGAATTATGGGTTAAGTCCATAATTTACTTCCTGTTAATCCTGCGGTTGAATCTTTTGCTTTCTCGATTTGTGGATTTGTTTATTCTGGCTGAGGATTACGATGATTTACGAGGGTCCAGAAGGTCGCTGATGCCGTCTCAAACACGATAAAAAAACACTTTTGAAGGAAAATGTAGAAGACAGCGAAATGTAAACATTGGTTGTTTGGTGTAGGAAATGGTTACCATGGTAACCTCTTCTTCGTTCTCCTCTGTAGCAGGTTTGGTTATCAGTTACGTGCATATCGCCCCCTGCTGTTTCAAACTGAGTAAATACACGAGTGGGCTCAGGCATGGTTCGATGTTGCCAGTGTGAATGCAAGCCAGTGGAGGAGGGGGGTGAACCACAACATAGCACGGTTCGAAACAAGTGGACCTAATGTGAAAACGCCCTAAATGTGAGTGTCCTGGTTCAGCTCATCCTGACGCTAATGTTTGTTTGTGTTTTGGTGAGGGGGAATACTGACCTTTGAGAATCAGAAGCTGGAAGATGACCAGTACCTGTCTCACTACGGCATCCAGCATGGCTCAACTGTTGCTGTTGTAGACTGTTTTCTGGAATTCTGTTTTAGGAAAGGAGGCTGGGATGACAGTGATGACAGTGATGACCAAGGCAGAAGAGATCACCGACGCAGCATGGAGCAGCTCGCTCTTTTCCGTGATGGTTCAGGAGCTGCAGGAGGTTCCTGCTCTAAAGATCAGTTATGGGACAATGTGGGTTCATCTAAAGCTGAGAGTCCCTGGAACAGCAGAGGGACTTAAACATGTCTGCAGTGAGTTCTTGAGTCTTTCTGATCCTGTTATTAATAAACTGACTTTCTGCTTCATTTCAAAGCTGTAAACACACTCAGGGGAGGTCTCCGTTAAAAACTGAAGTGGTCTGATCCTCCTTTAATCCCCTTTAGTCCTGCAGTGAAGCTCCTGATCAGGGTTTTCTGTTCCTCCTGTTCATGGACGAGTCCACTCTTCTGAACCACTCTTTTATTTAAACCATGAAAACTGATTCACAGTCCTGAGGGAGCGTTTGTCTGAGAGTCGTTCTTGAATACTGAAATCTCACGCTGCCTAGGGATGGAAATCAAAAACTAACTCCAGATGAGAATCGTTAACAGCTCCATCAAAGAGTCGATATAATGAGTCTTTTAGCTAATCGATTCTCTTATTGACTCCTTCCACTGACAGGGTTCAGAAGAGTCAGAATTGTGGCTTAATTTTTGACAAAAGGCTCGCACTGCACAGCCTTAACCCTTTAACTCCCAGCTCAACTGTTTGTCAGAAGTCAATAAATTCAGGAATATTAAACGTGTTCAAAAACATGTCATTGTTTCAGTCGGCGTTTGAGGATATAAAATAAACTACGAACAAACCAGAATAATTTAAGTTTTCCCTGTTTGGGATTTAAAGGTTTCAAAAGCTCTTATTATTATTATCAACATTATTTTAAATACCATTTCCTGATGTGAGTAATAGGGCTGAACAATTAATTGCAAATTAGATTAAATCTCAATATGGCTTGTTGCAATTTTCAAATAGCAGAAGGTTCAATATTTTAAGCCAAAATCTGTTGAACATTTTGGCATTGTGATGTAGTTTTTTGCAATTCCATGCCTATTTTGCACCTATTTTTAAACTTTTTCCACTTTCAAACCATTTTTACCCAGTTTTTACAATTTCATACCTATTTTTATACCTCTATTCATACACTTTTTTCCCACTTTTTACCTGTTTTAACCCTGTTTTTATAACTTTATGCCTATTTTGTCCCCATTCATCTTTTTTTGGCCACTGTCAGAATCATTTCGGGAATTTTTACATGGTTTTTGAATTTAATTTCAAATTGAATTCCCAATTTTGCTGCCATAATCAAATTTCCTAAGCAACTTTTGAATTTTTTAGCCAATTTTTCCCTTTTATTTGCAACTTCATACCTATTTTGCACCTATTTATTAACCTTTTTCCACTTTCATACCATTTTTACCCAGATTTCCAAACACAGTCCATCTATTTTAAATTATTTTTAATTTGTTTTATTGACAATCATTTCTGCCTTCTCTAATTGATTTTTCCCAAAATATTTGTGCATTTTATGTCATCATGTAATTAACCGTTACCTTTTCAAACCTTTAAGTCAACACTAAGAAAATATCTGGTTATTGGTTTGTCTCTGTCTCCTTAAATGTTGATTTGATTTGTTTATTAAAACATTAAATGTTCATGTTTTTATTGAAGACCTCTGCCAAACAGTTGAGCAGGTAGTTAAAGGGTTAAGTGAGTGGAAACTCTTTGCAAGAGCAGTTATCTACGCTGTGACGTGTGTTTGACGTTGTTGACTCTGAAAATCGTTAAAGAACTGGATCGATTAGCAGGATCGTTAAGAGCTCTGGTGTTGATCAAATCATTTTAATTCCCAATTTTATCAGAGAGAAAGTCCATCACCTTATTCTGATTATAGTTTGATTTATTTTAATCTACATTAATATACTTTTATTCTGTATTGTTAAAATGTTCTAATTTTACCATAAAGTTGTTTTGCATGTCCTCATTTTTATTCCAGACTGATCTGTTTTAATCCACTGTTATTACTTAATTTTTTTCTGAATTGTTTAAATGTTCTTATGGAATATTCTTTTATGTACACACTTATATACTCATTATTTTTATATTTTTTACCTGTATTGTGAAGTTTTTTTGTATTAAACTTTTTACAGTAAAGTTGTTTTGCAATATCCTTTTTTCTAATTTTATCTACATGCATTTATACTTATTCTTATTTAATATTTCTTCCAGTATTGTTAAAATATTGTGTGAAAGTTTCTACACTAATTGTTTTACACGTCCCAAATTTTATTCTAATTTTATTTGTTTTTATCCACATACTTATTTTCTTGTTGTTTTGTTTTGTTTTTATAATCTATATTGTTAACATGTTATTGTCATATGGAACATTTTACAGTAGATGTTATGCATGTTCTCATTTTTATTCCAGTTATATCTACATGTATAAAAACTTATTTTTATATTTTCCTGTATTGTTAGAATGTTGTGTGTCTGACTTCACAGTAAAGTATTTTCTCATGGAGTTTTTTAATAATGCATATCTTTATTTTTCTAGTTTTGTCTACAAACATTTATATTGATTCTTATTTTTTTCCAGTATTGTAAAAATACTGTTTTGTGAAAGATTCAACTCCAGTTGTTTTGCATGTCCTAAAGTTTATTCTAGTTTTAAATGTTTTTTTAATCTACATTCTAATGTGCTTGTTTAACATTCTATAAAGGGTTATTAGATGTTTGATTTTATCCAAGAATAAAACATGACTTCAGAAATTCAAGGAGACACTTCAGATTTTAGTCGACTAAATTTACAGCAGATTTCCTCGACAAAAATTAGCAGTTTAGAGACTAAATTATGACTAAAACTAAAAGATATTTTAGGCCAAAGACTAAAACTTAAACTTGTTTTAGTGAAATAAACACACCTGCTGCGTCAAACTAAACACTGAATACATGAACATGGATGATGGAACCATGGACAAGTTACTGTAATTAAAAAAAAAATGGGGGCGGGGCTATCACCTGTCTGTCAAAACATGTTCCTCTCTCTTCTTCCTGTCAGCCTCTTTGTCCTTCCCTCACTTTGACAGACAGGTGACAATTACCCACAATGCACCTCCACACGTTCCCTCCATTTCTTATCCTGCCTCCCCCACCTCCTCATTTCAGTTCCTGCTGATTTTTCTTCAATTTGTGCCTTAAATCAACTTATTCAGAGTTTTATTTACATGTAGATTAAAAAAAAAAAAATGTTTCTGCTGATTTTTTTTTTTTTTTTGTCCCATGTTCTGGAACTTTTGTTTGTTGTAATTAACAGATTCTGGAATTTAAGATTTTAAAGCTGGGGTTGGCGATTTTGGAGAACTAGCTGTCTGTCTCTAGCCTGAAGGGGGCGGTAATGCTCCAAAATGATGGATGCCAACCACCGAAGAAGAAGAAGTCTCGCGAGAACTGCCACCTGCAGTAGCATGGACGGCAGTTCTCGCGAGATTAGAGCCAACAGCGGAACAAACTTAGAAAAATAGAGTTTATTTTAGATTTCTTGTACATCTGTCTTAAATGTGAGGGATACTGGAGCTTGGTTGGGGTTGTGGGACTGCTCACAGCGGACTTCCCTTATTTTCAAAGACAAAACTTGAAAGGTAAGCATTCTCCAGCGGAGTCTGTTCCCTACATGCTACATGCTACATGCTACACGCTACACGCACTGTCGGTTACTGCGCCGTGCGCTGCAGAAAGCACGCAGCATGGCGACGGGATTTGATTGGTGTAAAAACAGGTATCCCGGGAAGATTATTGGTTGGTGTTTTCCCTGTTTTACTCCTGCTGTAGATAGCGGATATTTTTTGCTCTGTTTTAAGAACACATAATGAGTTGATTACCATCGGGTCATAAAGACCATTTTAACCAGTATTACAAAAAGTGAATCTAAATCAGATCACCAACCCCAGCTTTAAGTTGATTCCTTGTAAATTTAAAACATTTAAAATCTCAAATTCTAGTTTAAGGTTTATTGTAGGGCTGAACAATTAATTGCAAGTTAGATTAAATCACAATATGGCTTGTTGCAATTTTTAAATCACAGAAGGTTCAATATTTTTAGCCCAGAATGTGTTGAACATTTTGGCATTGTGATATAGTTTTTTGCAATTTCATGTCTTTTTTTTTTTTTTTTTTACCTCTATTCATACATTTTTTTTTTTTTTTTTTACCACTTTTGGACCATTTTTATATTTTTTAAGCCTGTTTATACAACTTTATGCCTATTTTGACCCTATCCATCTTTTTTTGGCCACTGTCAGAACCATTTTGGAATTTTTAAATGGTTTTTGAAATTTAATTTCAAATTTCATTCTCAATTTTGCTGCCATAATCAAATTTTCTAAGCCACTTTTAGATTTTTTTTTGCCAATTTTCCCCATTTTTTGTGCAATTTCACACCTATTTTGCACCTGTTTATTAACTTTTTTCCAATTTCATAACATTTTTACCCAGTTTTTACAATTTCATAACTATTTTTTACTATTTATTTACATTTTTCCACTTTCATACCATTTCTACCCAGTTTTTGTTTACAATTTTATGTCTATTTTGCACCTATTTTTTAACCTTTTTGTGCTTTGATACCATTTTTACCGAGTTTTTGCAATTTCATACCTGTTTTGCATCTATTTATTAACCATTTCCCGCTTTCATAACATTTGAATCACAATATTAGGGAAAAAAATTGCAATTAGATTATTTTCCCAAATCGTTCAGCCCTAGTGTCAACTGTAGTAGAAAGATAAATAACTCCCTCATTTAAAAAAATTGAACTTTTTAACTTGTTTGAAAGTAAAAGCAAACATTTAAAAAAGTATTCCTTGGTGATTTTATAATTCATGCATGAAAGGGTTAAAAAATATTTGTTTAATCACAAAAATGTAACACATTCGAACTTAACAGCTCAGAATTTGGTTTTACATTTTTACATTAATTTGCAACTTTAAATCTTTTTTTGACTTCATGAACATAAAATTCAGACAGATTTCTGTAAAATTTAAGTCTTTTTAAAGTTGGGGATTTTTTAAGGCCCTTTAAGGCCCAAAACCATAGATTATAGCCATAAAATTCAAATTTTTTGAGCTGAAATGTTTGTTTCACTTTTTACTAAATCCTAAAAATATAAAAATGTCCATAAAATTCAACATATAGATTTTTGGTTTCTCATTTGATACATTAGGTGTTTTTAGCAACTGATAATCCATTTGAGGACATTTTTATCATTTCTCTGATTGTATTCAGATGTTTTTGTGTAATTTGTTGATCACATTGAGTAGATAGAGATATTATTAAAGCATGTATCAAATATGATTGAATTGGCTTTATAGGGTTAACACTGAATCTGTTTTTTTACATCCCTTTGACTGGCATCGTAACCGTGCGGTTGACTTTTTCATGCCTTCCCATCCAATTTTGATGGTCTATCTTTGTCTGTTTTTAACTATTTACATCTCTTAATATTGTTTAAAGCACCAATTCATATCCAACGGGTGGCGCTACTGTGCATGAATATAACGAGCAAACACAGGATCAAGAAAAAATCTTTTCAGATAATTCAAGAACCTCAAATGATCACAATTTAGTTGAAGAAAATCATTTAGATGATGAAAAAATTAACCGCGACTCCTCATCAAACTGGGTAAACTGTTAATTATCTAACTTTTACTCTCTGTGATGTTCTCATATGAAAAAATGAATTCGGGTCTTTTTGGCCAGTGGGACTCTAGCAGTGTGGCAGGTACCAGCTGGCCAATCAGAATGCAGCTTCGGTGGTCACCAAAGCAAAAACCCATGCATGGGTAGAGTTCGGAGAGGCCATGGAGAACAACTTCGAAGAGATTCTGGACCACCATCCGGCGTCTCAGGAGGGGGAAGCCGTTAACACTGTCTATGGAGGGGATTAGGGCTGAACGATTTAAGAAAATAATCGAATTGAGATTTGTTTTTCCCCAACATGGTGATTTACTCTGCGATTGTTTTAGTGTTCCTCATCTTATGTATTCTTAAACAAACATAAGCAGTAGATCTTTTTATAGTAAAACCAATATGACATTAAATTAATCTAAGGATAAAAGATTTGAGAAAAAGTGGAGAAGTGAAGAACAGAAGCAAAATATGAAATTGCTAAAACCTGGGTAAAAATGGTATGAAAGTGGAAAAAGGTTCATAAATAGGTGCAAAATAGGTATGAAATTGTAAAAAAAAAAAAAAAGGGGGAAAATTGGCAAAAAATCCCAAAGTGGCTTAGGAAAATTGATTATGGCAGCACAATTGGGAATTAAATTTGAAATCAAATTTCAAAATTGTCACAATCTCAGTCTCAGCCTCAGTCTCATCCACAGCCTGCCACTTCCTGCTGCAGCCTTAATCAGCCAAAACTCACTTCACCTGCACTCCTGCTCACACCTGCACCTGCTCCAATCAGGCCACCTATAAGAACCCCAGCTCCACACACAGTCGTTGTCAGACTGTCTTCACACTCATGCTGAGCACTCCAGACTTGTTTCCCGGCTTGATCACCCATTGCCGACAAGTTTCGTCCCTGACTCTGCCTCATACGCCTGACCCTCGGCTTGACTTCAAGGTATCGACTAGCTTCTGTCCTGCACTCACCCGCCTGTCTGAGTCCCCGGCTATCGATCCTGCTTTCGTCTCTGACGCTGAGTCCTGCCTGTCCCACACCGTGCTGGTCTCCTGGTAACTGATCCCTGCCTGTCCTCCGACGCCAAGTCCTGCCTGTCCCACACCGTGCTGGTCTGCCTGGTAACTGATCCCTGCCTGTCCTCCGACGCCAAGTCCTGCCTGTCCCACACCGTGCTGGTCTGCCTGGTAACTGATCCCTGCCTGTCCTCTACTGAGTCTCTGCCTGTCCCACTCCGTGCTGGTCTGCCTGGTAACTGATCCCTGCCTGTCCTCTACTGAGTCTCTGCCTGTCCCACTCCGTGCTGGTCTGCCTGGTAACTGATCCCTGTCTGTCCTCTACTGAGTCTCTGCCTGTCCCACTCCGTGCTGGTCTGCCTGGTAACTGATCCCTGCCTGTCCTCTACTGAGTCTCTGCCTGTCCCACTCCGTGCTGGTCTCCTGGTAACTGATCCCTGCCTGTCCTCGATGCTGAGTCTCTGCCTGTCCCACTCTGTGTTGGCCTGCCTGGTTACTGAACTCCTGTCTGTCTTCGACAACGTGAGTTTGCCTGACTCACTTCTCCCAGTGTTCCTGAACGCCTCTGCTCGTCTGTGAGTGAGTCAAGCCTCTACCGTCTCCCACTTATGACTGAGTGAGCCCTTGCCTGTACATCTCCTGTGTGGCTCAACTGTTAGAGCGCCGGTCTTCAGTTTTAGCTGCGCGGGTTCGATCCCCGCTCAAGCCACTGCTTCTCCCCTGTTAACCCCAGCTACTTTGGAAGCAATGCACACAATTCTCCCTAGGGACTTTTTGTCCTTGACAGCAAGGTTTCCGTACCAACACACGATGCAAAATGAAATGACAGACTCAATAAAAGCACAATAAAACATTTTCATCAGGCTTCTGTCTACCTGGAATTTGGTGAGCTTCCTCAGACTAAAGAGGCGCTGCTGACCCTTTTTACAGAGCCTATCACAGTTCACATCGAATTTGAGCGAGTTATCTATTATAGTGCCAAGATATTTGTAGCTGCTCACCAGTTCAACCTGCTGATTATGAACGACACTGCACTTAGGAACCTGGGACGTACGTCTAAAATCAATACAGACTTCCTTTGTTTTAGAAACATTGATTTATAAGAAGAATTCATCGCACCAGGATACAAAATCATCAAGTACCTGGCCGTGACTAACCTCCTCATCATGGAGCAGGCTGACGATAACAGAGTCATCTGCATACTTTATAATGAATCTGTTTGTGTGATCACTACAATAGTCATTAGTATACAAGATATAAAAAAGTGCAGACAAAACACAACCTTGAGGTGAACCGGTTGAGGATGATAGAAGGCTGGACAATGTTCCATTCACTCTTACTTGTTGTGATCTATTAGTGAGGAAGTCAAGAATCCAGCCCACAAGACTTGCATCCAGACCAAACAAATCCACGAGTTTATCGACTAGGATGTGAGGCTGGATCGTGTTGAAAGCTGATGAGAAATCAAAGAAAAGCAGTCTGACATGATTCTTACTGCCCTCAAGATGCTTGTACACAAGGTTAAGTACAGTAGCTGTGGTTTCTTGAACACCTCGATTGTTTCTATAAGCGAATTGGAGAGGGTCTAGTAGATGCTCAGTTTTTGCTAATATTTCTGTTTTTACTAACTTCTCGAACTGTTTCATCACTGTGGAGGTGAGTGCCTCCACAGTTTATCTCCATATATATACTCCTAGTCCACATTTTAGTTTATTCAAGTATTCTGCCTTTAGGTATACTTTAATGAACTAAAAAATACTACTTCATGCTATTTTACTTGTTGTTATACTTCACGTATACTCATTAAGGTCACTTTAAGTTTACAACACTTTCAAGTATAGAATAAGTACACATGTCTATATACTGTACTAGATGTACTAATAACTATTCATTTATTTTCTCTTTTCTTTACCGATATATTCCCCTGAAAAGGAGAAACTGTCAAACCTTGTTTTATATTCTGTCTGATGAATTTAAAGGCCATTCTGATTCTGATTTACATTTAGTCCACATTTCAGTTAATTAAAGTAAACTTTAGGTGTACTTAAATTAACCCTTTCATGCATGATGTCCGCTGCAGTACACAGATATTTGAAATAAATTTTATACCCTTTAGGTTGCAGTACAATGCCCAAGTATCAGCTTGGGAACTCCCAAACACTTCTCAAGTTTCATTAAAATATTAACTTTGTACTTTTTTTTTTTTTTTTAACATATTCAGATATTGCATCATAAATCCGAAACAACTGACAAGGGCAAATATGGCCTTACACCGGTATTCAGATTTTACATAATTTTGTATTTTTTATCTTAAATTACACATACATACACATCCTTCAGACTTTTCTTTTACTTTTGTTACTCTTAAAATTTTGTCATAGATGTTTGTGGATCTATATTTAGTTCCACTAACTTACTATGCATACCAATGGTGCATGGTGAAGTGGACAGATGCACAACTCCCTGATAATATAACTGAGAAAAGTAAAATTATTTTTTACTTGTTTGAAAGTAAAAACAAACATTGAAAATACTATTCCTTTGTGATTTAATAATTCATGCACGAAAGGGTTAACTAAAAATCACGATTTTATACTATTTTACTACTTTACTTGTTATACTTGTAGGTTTGCTCAGCATACTTATAATATTTCTGTACTTAAATATACTTAAGTATTCTTTAATCATACTGTATGTTCTCTATCTGCAGTCTGTTTCCAACATCACATTTCATTTGGCTGTTTTCATTGTAAATATTCCACAAGGTGGCGCTGAGTCCCCATGAGACAGAGTAAGTGTGGTGTTAAAGTATATATGGATATGAGTAGGTGATCAGACAGGTAGAGGGGTATTTATAGGTGTATAAAATAGGTAGGAGAATGTTTGAATAGATTTCATATGTCCATGTCATTTGTTTTCATGATCAGTCTGTTGGAGCACAGAGTCAGATATGGAACAGAGAAGAAGAAGACCAGATCAGTTTGACTTCTTCCTTTTCAAGCATGTACATTGGAACTTTGGATTAATGTTATAAATTATAAATCTGCTTTTTGAAAATTTCCGCCTATTTATTTATTTATTTTTTGCTTTGTATACATTTTTGTTGTTAATATGTTCGAAATAAATGTAAAAAAAACCCTCACCAGAAAAATTTAGACTAAATAAAGATTGAGCAGGTTAGGAAAACTATAAAAATAATCAATCAATCAATATTTCTTAATAAAGCCCTTTAATGTAACCTAAAAGGCCCCAAAGTGCTTTACAGTAGTGTCAGAAAATAAATAAGAACACTATGGATAAAAACGACATAAAACAATACTGTAAGAACAAAACATAAAAGCAAAAGATAAATAAGAATACAACGGGAGGTGTGACACAGCAGCAAGGTGCATAAAAGCCATTTGGAAAGATAAAACAAAATAAAAATGAAATGAGCATAAACTTAGAAGCCTTAGTGAGGATTAAAAGCCATTTTGAAAAAGTGAGTTTTTAGTTTAGATTTAAAAAGACCAAAGTCAGTCGTGGTGCGAATGTCTGGGGGCAGCTTGTTCCACAACGTAGGTGCAGCAACGGCAAAAGAACGAACCCCCAATGTTTACATCTGGACCGTAGAACATCCAAAAGGAACTGGCCAGAAGAACGCAGGGCCCTCGTATGGCTGCGTAAAGTTAAAATCTCTGATAAATATAGAGGAGCCAGGCCGTGAATGGCATTAAAATACAAAATAAGAACAAATGTAGAAAAAAAACTCCATGAAAAACTACTTTACTGTCAAATCAGACACACAACAACATCCTAACAATACAGGAAAAATATAAGTAGAAATTTATGTAGATTAAACTAGAAAAAAAAACTTAACTGTAACATTTTCTGTACAAGAACATTTCAACAATACAGTTTAAAAAAAAAAAAAAAATAAGTACATATAGGTAAAAAGATAAAATTGTGAAGTCTTCAAAATCACAGAAAATACAAAAGATTGTGATCTCCTCTTCTTTGAACTTTTTGTTTATTTAATTGTGTTAATTAATATGTGTGGATAATTTTGAAAATTCTCGTAATTTCTGAGATTATTCTCGTAACTTTACGACTTTATTCTCGTAACCTTACTTTTTTTTTTTTAGTTTTCAACGTGACCCTAATCCTCCATCATACGTACTAGTCACACTCAAATGCCCCATAATGCATTGCGAGTCGACCGGAAGTTTCTTCCATAGCATAATGGCACACATAACAGAATGTCCGAAATGCCAAAATGAAATTTGTATCCGTGCGTTTTATGGCTCAAATGACCACATGTTGGTATTCTACGTGGTGACTTTCTCTCCTAAATTCCTCTCTGAACTTTCAAATGTGGTGAATCAACAGAGATATTTGATAGCCTGGTGTGCTTCTGATTTTTGTCGTAGGAGGTTTGAAATGCATCATGGGAAACTGAGTAGTATACTACAGTGTGAACAGTTGGCATTCTAATCATACTTATAGTATGTAGTATACAGTAGGAGTATGTAGTTTGTAGTATGTTAGTATGACATTACAGACGCAGCCACCTACACTAGAACTCAATCCTGTTAACGCTGTTGGGCCTCGTGGTTGTAAATATTAGGGCCGGACGATTAAATCAGCTGATTATAGCCCTTTTAAAGTATTCAACATCCATCAGAGTTTTGCTGAAGTAACTGTGATATATTCTTAGTTCCTCATAAAACAGTAAACGCTGTTCGATGTCAGAGATGCAGAACGATGACGTTACAAAAGATGGCGGGGGTTTTTTTCTGTAAAAAATGAAGTTCAACATCAGCCATCAGAAAACTATGAAGCATTCAGAAAAACCTCAGGATCAGAAAGACTCACTTGCAGACATGTTTAAGTCCCTCTGCTGTTTCAGGGACTCTCAGCTTTGGATCAACCGACATTGTCCCATCACTGATCTTTAGAGCAGGAACCTCCTGCAGCTCTCGGACCATCAGCATGGAAATCACAGAGCTGCTCCATGCTTCTATGGTGATCACCTCTGTCTCCTATAACACCTCCCTGCAGAGCTTCACCAGCATCCTGCAGGTCCTTTAAATCAGAGGGAGGCTTTCTGCTACTACGACGACGACGAGAACTGGAGCGAGACCAAGCAAAGATATTCAATGGCACAGCATGAATTCGTGACTTGTGCTGGATGCCATAGTGACACAGATACTGGTTTTCTTCCAGCTTCTCATCCTTGAACATCAGCTGAAGATCGTATTCAAGATAATCTTCATCTAAAAACACAAACAGACATTAAAGTCAGGATGAGCTGAACCAGGACACTCACATTAAGTCTGTCTGTGATGAAGAGAAGCTGCAGGTGAGAACATACCTGAAGCCCAGTCAAACTTCTGTTTAATCTTCTCCTTCAGCTGCTGGACTGTGATGCTCTGAAGCTGCTCCTCTGTCTCACATACTTTCACCTCCTTTCTCCCTCGTCTTAGTCCGTCCATGGTGACATAAACCTCCATGTCTGTAGTTCTGGTCTGAGGTCTGGATCTGGTCTGTTTCAGCTGCCGATCTCTGAGTCGTGAGGAGAGGAAACCCTTTGACTTTGTGTGTGGTGTTGAATAAAAACTCTTTAAAGTCTTCACACAGACTCACAGACAGGTTTCTGTCATCATCCATGTGCTTTACCTTCAGACTCTTCTTGGTTCTTCCTGATCTGTTTCTCTGTGGTCCAGGTGTGTCTGTTTCCTGAAGGTAGAGCCTCTTTCTGTTTCCTCTTCGTCACAAACATGTTCAGACAGCTGCTGCAGTTTTCTCCAGGAGGGACTATAGCAAAATAGATGTTTACCAATAACAGGGTTAAACCAATTTAAGGCTTTTAAAAACCTTTTTAAGATCATTTTGAATGAAATTTAAGATCTAAAAGTCAGAGAAAGTCAGGACAACTGCAGTCTGAGAGTTGCTTTAAAGATGCTATGAGGAGTTTCTAAGTAATTATAAAAAAAGTCTCACTTTTAGATATCTGCCTGATGGAAATACACACTTTAAGATGAGTTTTATAGCATCTAAATAGGTTATCTATAAATGCTATTCCTTAGCTTCATGGTCGGGTTGGACAGGGCTGGACTGGACTGGATACTCAACTTCAGGAACAAGACAATTAAAACTAGAGCAAATTTATATTATTCAGACACGTCTTAGAGCACCGGGCTGTAAGTAGCCATATATAGCCGGCTACAAAACTACGATAAGTTTTCCAAAAATTGCTTGTTGTCACACATCAAAAACTACCACTATGTAACTAGAAAGAGATACATTACCTCGTGGCTTTGCATCCTGTAAGTTGTTGAAAAAAGAAGTTGTAAAGCAATGCAGAGTTCTGAGGAAGGTCCGAGCTGCATTCATTAGCATCACAACAAACACACACTTTGGCTTGGGTCACGTCTTTTGGTGTGTTCCAGTTGTAGTCAGAAGTAGGAATTTCCGAGTTCCGAGTAGGAAACTGCAACTGGAACGTCCCCCGAAGTCGGAATTTCCTACTGGGAACTCGGTGAAACCTCGCCACCCCCGAGTTGACAATGGAAGATGGATGCCCCCAGTGTGAACAGTTATTTAGCTCCTGTAATAATCCATTTATCTGCACTTCTGACTGGGGTGTGTCGCTCTAGATCAGCTGTATACATAGTATTGTTAAACTTATATTTACAAAAATGCTGCCATAGTGATAATCACATTCTTCATGTGATATTTGTGAACAACAACACAGGGCGTGCTAACAACAGCTAACAATAGCCTGGTAGATCAGCATGTTTTTTTCTGACTTCAACTGGAACGCCGATAAGTCAGAGATGATGTCACTCCCAGTCCCGAGGTTACTGGAACGCAGCATTATGACAGTCGCCGCGCGTGCTCATGGGTAGTAGAGTCTTTAGATTCTCCTCATAGCACCTTTAAACAAATTTATTGACAGAACAGCCAATCAGAAACAAATGTAATTTATACAGTGGAGTGAGGGTCAGGGTTATTGTCCTTTTAAAATTTTAACTAGGTTTTAATTTAGTTTTCAGACTGTTTATTCTGCTTTAATGTTATTTTAGTTAGTTTAACAAGTACATAAATAAAAAAGGGGGCAACAATGGGAGCGGCACGTTTACATACATAATTTATGACTGGACAAAATATAATTTAAGGCAGAGATTAACAAAAACGGACATAATAAAACTTTTTAAGGCCTTGAAATGCAAATAATCAACTTTAAGTCCTGCATAATCTATTGCATGGTCTAAGACAGGGGTAGGCAACCTCACATGTTCGAGCCGGTGATGGGCGTGTTTTTTGGTTCTCGCCAGTGGGTTTTCTGACTCAGAGGACAGAAGAGCAAAAAACTTCTTCTTTTACTTGCATTAAACTCTAATTAATTGGTGTTATTTCTGCACGTTCAAGCACCTCTGCCTTTTTTCTTTTAATGACAATTTCTTGGTTTTTACACTGTTAACTTTGCGTCATGTGTGCACCTCCCATAAACTTCTTAAACGGAGGCATGTCGGCGATAAAGCTTTGGAAAAGACGAGAGACACGGGGTGACGATAATTCAGCACGACTGTTGTTGAAGTGAGGGATTTTTACACAAAGATATCAGGTGGATGTTTTTTTTTTACCATTTCTGCGTTATGATTGCAGCCAGTCTCTCCCTCTCACATGATCTCTCATTCACTTACTACAGACTCAGGTGTGTGAGTAACTGTGTTATATGTATATCTGACAATTCTTTTTATGACACATCAAAATTGGCATGAAGCTAAACATTGAGTAATTATGTGGGATAAGCTTCTAAAACACTGATGAGAAGCCGAAAAGCACCTCAAGAATCACAAGATTACATCATGATTATGATAAAATTGTGCATAATAATGATCAGAATGCAGGAAAGAAATAATTTTAATTTAAAATGCGACGGGAAGACCTATTGACCCCACTTTCACCTGATGATGTCAAATAAATATTTAGGATTTCTACACTGAAAGTAAAACCTGATCCTGTGGGATAAAAAACGGAGTAACAACAAAGCAAAATAAAAAAATTAAAATAACACTGTTAACAGGGCTAATGTTAATTGGTTATTTTTGTTGACAAACCTGAAAATCAAAGTAAACACACCATTGTTGTCATTTTAGTTCTAAATGAATTACTTCAAAATAATATGGTATAACACTAAAGTCAAGTTAAAGCAACAAAAGTACATGACCCATTACAGAGCAGTCATGTCAGGTGATAAAGCAGGTTGCTTATAGATCTAATGTCATTATAATGTCATTATAATGTAGTCAGCAGGTGCCGCTGTTTGTCATTTTAAGGTTCAAATGTGTTTTGTGGCTCCAGACAGATTTTTTTGGTGGGCGTGGCGGGCAAAATGGCTCTTTTGATTGGAAAGGTTGCCGACCCCTGGTCTAAGATGTTGTCACAAACCAATGAATTAACCAGTTTAATACCCGAGGCAGCCGACTGAACTTGATGATAAACGATGGAAAAATTTGACAACATCACGTCATCATGTCAGAGAGCAGAGCTTCACCGTCAGAGGAGACAAAATAAAAGAATAAAAACTCTCTGGACGGAGAGTCTGATCCAGGTATAGACAAAAACGCCCTCAGAGTCTCCCCTGACAGTTTTCATTTATTTTACTGATTATTTTCATCAACAACCTTTTTTCTCCTGATATAAAACTAGACAGTAACTAATAATAACAAGAGCACATGGACAAAAACTCAAACTAAACTAACTGACATGTTCATCAACAAATAAAAACTAGACTAAAAAGCCTGACAGGGGCGGACATTAGCTCAGTTGGTAGAGCGTTCGCCCATGTACAGGGACTTCCAAACCCCAGCAGCAGCAGTAGGTTCGAATCCCGACCACAGCCCTTTGCTGCATGACTTCCCCCCTCTCTTCACTCGCTTTCCTGTCATTCTCCAGCTGTCCTATCAATAAAGGCCACAAAAGCCCAAAAAAATAACTTAAAAAAAAAAAAGTCTGACAGACTTAATCCAATCAGACCTAATATGGTCCTTAGTTCTTTTATGGTGAAGCTCTACTCTCTCTGAAGTTTCTGTAGTTAAAGAAAATAAAAATAAAATCAGATTTATTTAGTTTCCCGCTCTTTTCCTCCTCCATGTCACAGGTCTTGGGGGCGGGGCTATCACCTGTCTGTCAAAACTTGTTCCTCTCTCTTCTTCCTGTCAGCCTCTTTGTCTTTCCCTCACTTTGACAGACAGGTGACAATTACCCACAATGCACCTCCACACGTTCCCTCCATTTCTTATCCTGCCTCCCCCACCTCCTCATTTCAGTTCCTGCTGGTTTTTCTTAAATTTGTGCCTTAAGTCATATTAATCAGTTTCTTGAACCAACACATGTAGATTTAAAAAAAAAAACATCAACTTTTGTTTTCGATGAATTTTCTTTTTTTTTTTTTCTTGTTCTTGAATTTTTGTTTCTTGTAATTTACAGATTCTGGAACTACAGATTTTGAGTTGATTCCATGTAAATTTCTAACATTTAAAATCTAAATTTCTAGTTTTAGGTTTATTTTACATTTTAAAAAAAGAATAATTAAAAAGTTTAATGAATAGTTAAATCACAAAAATGTAATGCATCCTAACTCTGAATTTGGTTTTACATTAATTTCCAATTTTATAACAAATATTTTTGACTTCATGAATTTAAAGTTTTGACAGATCTCTGGAAAATTTTAGTCTTTTAATGTTGCGAATTCTGTTTTTTTTTTTTCATATTTATTTGTCATTTTTTCAAATTTATACAAATCTAGTTCTGGTTTCCTTTTATGTAAACTATTTTAATTTGGTCAACACTGAGTCTGTTGTTTACATCCCTCTGACTGGCATTGTAACCGTGTGGTTGACTTGACCTTCCCATCCAGTTTTGACAGTTTGTCTATCTTTGTCTGTTTTTAACTAAATACGTCTCTTAATATTGTTTGAAGCACCAATTCATATCCAATGGGTGGCGCTACTGTGCATAAATATAACGAGCAAACACAGGACTAAGAAAAAATCTTTTCACATAATTCAAGATCCTCTAACGCTCATAATTTATTTGAAGGAAATAATTTAGATGAAAAATGTAACTATGATTCCTCAGCAAACTGTTAATTATCTAACTTTTACTCTCTGTGATGTTCTCATTTGAAAAAATGAAAATTTTGTTGCAGAAATTAAAAATCTATTCATGACCAGGAAAACCTTGAACAGGCAAATCAACCAGCTGGTTGACCTTTATATGTGTTTCCTGATTGGGTTATTCTGAAAATTAATGAAACCTAAAATGTTGCTCAATGAAGAGGAAGGAAAAAAATTTTATACACAAAAAAATATATTTCAAATGTATTTTTTAGTTTGGAAGTTAGAGGGGTAAATTATAAATTTTTATAATGGAATGAAGCAGTTTAATTCTTATAAACGGATGACTTTTCAATTTAAAATCAAATGTAAAGGTTTTACCATTTTGATTTGAAATTTTAGACTGTATTCTCCTCAATTTGATTTTTTTATTTCAAATGTAAATCTAAGTGTACAGCATTTGGAATTTGTTAATTCTGAGCTTTTTTTTTTTTAAGATATGTCTATATAACTCTAAATTTATATTATTAAAGTTGGATTATTGTTAATTTTACTTAAAAATTGAATCTAGAAATTGGGAATCATGCTTCTTGATTTGTTTTATGCATAAATGTAGAGATTTGTGACTCATACAACACTGTAGTGTCTGAAATCTTTTAATTTGAAAAGTCAGGGTTTGGATTTTTTTTATTTACTTTTAAAAAGAGAAATTTGATGATCAGTCCATCTTACATTTATGACATTTTAGATTTGAAAATCATAAATTATGATTATGCTTCGTAAACTTCCACATCTTTAAATTTGAAAATTCTCAGTCTGCAAACATTTTTGATTTTTTTTAAATTTCCCGCTCTCGTCCCCAGAGCCCCTTCGAAGGGGCGGGGCTCACACCTGTCTGTCAAACCTCTCTTCCTGTCACCCTCTTTGTTTTTCCCTCCGTCTCACTTTGACAGACAGGTGACAGTTACCCATGATGCACCTCTTCATGCTTCCTTTCTACATTCCCTCTTCAAAGTCTCCAGCCACCTTCTCTCCTTGCTTCCTCTCCTCTTGCCTCTTTCCCGTCCTACAGTCCTTAATGTTGGATCGTCATGTCTGATGTTGATGTGAAGACTCTTTGTGGCCCTTTGAGGGTCTCGGACCTCCTGTTGGGACCCGTTTCATCATTTAAATTCATGTTTTCTCTCTTCTGTTTCTCCGCTGAAGTCCACGTCTGGACGTTAATCTTTAAAGCATGGATTTTTCTAGTAGCACAGTAACGTGTTGACGTACAATATGAGTAACGTTACTTAAAAACACAATCAGACAGTTTTAGCTGTTACAGATTACACCCCCCTCCCCTCATAATGGTTTGGTCCAAACTGCTGCAGAGCCGTGGACACAGCAGACGCAATCGGACGAAGTATTAAAACGCAGAATGGTTGATCAGCTGTTTATCGTTCCACTTGTTCAACAAGCAAAACATGAAAAGCTAAATGTCAATTAGGGCTGAACAATTAATCACAAATTAGATTAAATCGCAATACGGACCACCCCAAAATGTGTTGAACATTTCAACAATTTCATCCCTCTTTTTTACCTCTATTCATACACTTTTTTTCCCACTTTTGGACCATTTTTACCTTTTTTTAACCCCATTTTTATAACTTTATGCCTATTTTGCCCCCATTCATCTTTTTCTGGCCACTGTCAGAACCGTTTTTGGAATTTTTACATGGTTTTTGAAATTTAATTTCAAATTTAATTCCCAATTTTGCTACCATAATCAATTTTCCTAAGCCACTTTTGGATTTTTTTGCCAATTTTTCCCCATTTATTTTCAATTTCATACCTATTTTGCACCTATTTATAAACCTTTTTCCGCTTTTATACCGTTTTTACCCAGTTTTTACAATTTCATACCTATTTTGCTTCTGTTCTGCAGAAATATTGAACCTTCTGCGATTTGAAAATTGCAGCAAGCCATATTGCAATTTAATCTAATTTGTGATTAATTTTTCAGTCCTACTATAAAGTTACTAAATCTTGCCCATAGTGTATGTGTTCTAAACTACATTTAAAGTTTCTGACTATAATTATCTACGCCAAGGAGGTTATGTTTTCGGGAGAGTTTGTTTGTCCTTCTGTCTGTGAACAAAATAACTCAAAAAGTTATGGATGGATTTGGATGAAATTTTCAGGAAATGTTCAGCATGGGAAAAGGAAGAACTGATTCGATTTTGGTGTTGATCCAGATCACCGTCTGGATCTGCCATGATGAAAAATTTGATTTTCGTAAATTACTACTGAACTAAGATAAATATCATTATGAATCCAGTTGTTAATGGTATGTTTTCATGGTCAAGGAATCTAAATATTTAGATGAAATAAAGGTAGGGCTAATATATATGGTCAAAATCACAATATGGGAGAGGACAGTGGTGCTGGCGGAGGTCTGCGCTCTCCGAGTGCTTTTCTTGTTACTTACATATGTTAATAGTAATCAGTGTTTTGGTCCAAGGCCATGCTATCACTAAATCACCTGTATGAGTTTAGTAGTACTTTTCTATAGTGTAATTCAAATATTTGCATGTCATTACACATTTTTAAAGTGACGTCCAGTCTGTTCCAGAGTTTGACTCCACAAACACAAATGCACTTTTAAGAGTTGAGTGAATGACGGACACAGCACGCAGCTAACAGGGTGTTTATTTTTTAAGCTAAAACTAAATTAGCTCTATACGCAGTTTGTTTTCATCTTAGTTTGTAATGAATCTGTGATTGTCCAGTTTTTCTCAGACATGCTGACATCCTCATCCTCCCATACAAACATCACACTGTATTAGAATTCTCTTTAAACATTTATTTACTTCTATTCCAGATTTATTTATTTAAAAAAGGAGAAAGTCGTCATAACTTGGACTCAGATGTTCACCTTAACACATCCAGTTTCTGATGTTCTGACTGTTAATTTCCACTCCTTATTTTCCTCCAATTAAAACACTTTTTACATTATCTTTTAATTGGATATTTAGTTTGTAGAGTTGTGGACTTGCAGCCGACACATTCAGGCCAAAACAATGCGTGCAGTCTATAAAAATAAAACTCTGCTTGTTGCTGCTTTAATACTGTAAATTTAATCACTGTGGGGTGAAGGATTGTCTTAATTATATGGACTAATAAGGAACACCGACTGACAGTTATTGTTTAGTATAACTGTGTAAGATATTTAGGAAAGTGTCAAAACAACACAGCAGAAATAAAGCTTTTATTTTAAAGTCCTCCCTGTTACTCTGAATTTAACTGTTTATTGTCCTCCACACTGCAGAGGGATTCTCACCCTCCTCCCCCGTCCTCCTCGTCTTTGTCTTCGTCTCTCGTTCACACCTCCTGACAAACAGACCAGGAGGAGGAGGAGGGAGGCTGATACCTGACCCGGCTTTTCTCCTGAGACAGAGGGAAGGAGGTGACGCTCTCACGGTACCTGACACCTCCGGCCTTTGTTCTCCATGGAGACCAGGTCTGGATCTGCATGGAGATCAGGTCTGGATCTGCTCGGAGATCAGGTCTGGATCTGCATGGAGACCAGGTCTGGATCTGCACGGAGACCAGGTCTGGATCTGCATGGAGACCAGGTCTGGATCTGCACGGAGACCAGGTCTGGATCTGCAAAGAGACCAGGTCTGGATCATGGTTTTAAGAAATGTTTAGCATAGCTGCAGATTCACTGATCAATAATCAATCAATGACAACCAATCAGGTGATCAATGACTCGGTATGAGGGTCAAACCTTCATGTTTACATGTTCAGACTGGAACAGGCCAACAGTCAGAACTTCATGTATACTTGTTCAAACTGGCATGCTCTATACTAATAATTGTCAGAGCCAATTTTAGTCAAGGGTCATTGTTAAATTTGCAGACGACTCTGTTGTAGTCAGCCTTCTGCAGGACCATGAGGTGGGCCACGGCCCTGTCTTGGACAATTTTGTTCAATAATGTGATGACTCCTACTTGCATCTCAATGTCTCCAAGACGAAAGAAATGCTGATTGACTTTCGCAGAAATCCACCTGCCACTGTACCAACATTTATCAATGGGGCAGCTGTGGCGACTGTGACAGAATATAAATATCTAGGAACCATCCTTGATAAAAAAAAAAACTTACTTTTGATGCTAACACCAATGCTATTTGTTAAAAGGCCAACCAGAGATTGTTCTTCCTGAGGAAGTTAAGGAGATTTAATGCTGATAAATCTCTTTTAAAAATGTTTTACTCATGCTTTGTTGAGTTCATTTTGACCTTTGCAATGATCTGCTGGTTTGGTAACCTTAGCATTGCAAACAAAAACAAGCTGGGAAATATTGTCAAACTTTGCAGGAAGATTGTTGGCATAGACTTGAATGATCTTAACCATGTTTTTCAAGTAAGAGCTGCTAAGAAGGCAAAAATTATCCTGGAGGACCCACGGCACTCCCTGCATGCAGAGTTTAGGCTCTTGCCGACAGGGAGGAGATTTGCTTATGTTAGGAAGGCAAAATGTAATAGATACCTGAGGTCATTTGTCCCATCAGCTGTTAGTTTTTTAAATAAGTTATAGGTATTTTGATACCATTGCATAAATTAAATTATGTTTGTTGGGCCTTTTAAATAATATAGACAATATAGACAAATGCTGCCTTTCGCACACATTGCATGTTGTTCTTAATTATACAGTGTTGTTTTTATCTATTTATTCTTACTTTTTAATTTACTGTCCATGATGTAATCCATGAGTTAGTCAGACTAACCTATACATGTATGTTTTTTCTTTCCTTTTTCTTTCTCGTTTGTTTGCTTGTTTCTGTTGATGTATGTACTACAGCTGCAAAACAAATTGCCCCTCGGGGACAATAAAGATTTTCTAATCTAATCTAATCTAATCTAATCTAATCTAATCTAAAGACCAACAGTCAGAACTTCATGTTTACATGTTCAGACTGGCACGGGCCAACAGTCAGAACTTCATGTTTACATGTTCAAACTGGCATGGGCCAACAGTCAGAACTTCATGTTTACATGTTCAGACTGGCACGGGCCAACAGTCAGAACTTCATGTTTACATGTTCAAACTGGCATGGGCCAACAGTCAGAACTTCATGTTTACATGTTCAGACTGGCACGGGCCAACAGTCAGAACTTCATGTTTACATGTTCAAACTGGCATGGGCCAACAGTCAAACCTTCATGTATACTTGTTCAAACTGGCAAAGACCAACAGTCAAACCTTCCTGTTTACATGTTCAGACTGGCACAGGCCAACAGTCAAACCTTCATGTATACTTGTTCAAACTAGCAAAGACCAACAGTCAAACCTTCCTGTTTACATGTTCAGACTGACACAGGCCAACAGTCAGAACTTCATGTATGCTTGTTCAAACTGGCAAAGACCAACAGTCAGACCTTCATGTTTACTTGTTCAAACTGGCACAGTCAGAACTTCATGTATACTTGTTCAAACTGGCAAAGACCAACAGTCAAACCTTCATGTTAACATGTGTAAACTGGCACAGGCCAACAGTCAGAACTTCATGTATACTTGTTCAAACTGGCAAAGACCAACAGTCAGACCTTCATGTTTACATGTTTAAACTGGCATAGTCAGAACTTCATGTATACTTGTTCAAACTGGCAAAGACCAACAGTCAAACCTTCATGTTTACATGTTCAGAACTGGCCCAGACCAAGAGTCAGAACTTCATGTATACTTGTTCAAACTGGCAAAGACCAACAGTCAAACCTTCATGTTAACATGTGTAAACTGGCACAGGCCAACTGTCAGAACTTCATGTTTACATGTTCAAACTGGCACAGGCCAACAGTCAGAAATTCATCTATACTTGTTCAAACTGGCAAAGACCAACAGTCAGACCTTCATGTTAACATGTCCAAACTGACACGGACCAACATTCAGACCTTCATGTTATCAAGTTCCAACTGACACGGACCAACATTCAGACCTTCATGTTAACAAGATGTCGGTGTTTTTTATGAAAAAAACATAAAATGAGTAATATCAAGATAATAATGTTAGAAGGCTGGGGATTTATTTTTAAGATAGGCTTAAATAAGCATAAGATTAGTGCTCAAATTGATTGTCATCCTTTTTAATTTTTTTGCCATGTCAGATGCTAACTTATGACCCTTTCACGTAAACATAACATTCATAAAATTCAACATTTAGATTTTTCCTATCTCATTTGATACATTAGGTGTTTTTGGCAGCTGATAATCCCTTTGAGGACATTTTTATCATTTATCTGATTGTATTCAGATGTTTTTTTCGTAATTTGTTGATCATATTGAGTTGATAGAGGAATATAAAAGTATGTATCAAATATGATACAATTGGCTTTGTAGGGTTAGAAGTGTTTAAAATGTTTTTTAAAATGTTTTTAAATGTTTTTTAAATGTTTTGAAATGTTTTTAAATGTTGTTAAAGCCCTCGCTCTCCTCCATCAGTGGACATGATCTAAACTCTATCTCCCACAGAAACACACCTCGCTCTCTTTGTTCTTTTGTCGGGACACAAGAGGGGGTTTTATGACGGATACTGTGACACACACACACACACACACACACACACACACACACACACACACACACACACACACACACACACACACACATACACAATGAGGCCAGGTGTGTATTCAGTTTCACAGAGAGAGAGAGAGACGGGCGAGCGAGAGAGGAAACACACAGCCCTCCTGATCACTGGTATCACAGATCAATAAAAATAATCAGACGGTGTGTCACAGCCCTACCTGTGTGTGTGTGTGTGTGTGTGTGTGTGTGTGTGTGTGTGTGTGTGTGTGTGTGTGTCTGCTCATCATTGACAGGAGGAAGTCTGAGCAGCCAATCAGAGTGCAGGAGCCCTGACGTGTTAATTGCTGTATGTTGTTGCTGTTAAAATGTTTCACGCTGTAACTGATTTTTGTAAACTTGACAGCATTTTACTGTAAAGTTTACAGCTGCTTACCTTAAACAACTATGCAGTAAATTACTGTAAACTGCATTTAGATTTTTGAAAATTTACAGAATGGTTATTTACTGTAAAATGTCCATACAGTAAATACGTAAATGGTAATTATGAGTAGAAAAATCTACTTTTCCCAGGAAAACCGACCAATAGTAGGTACGATTTTTTCAGATAATGTATTTTATTTCATAAAAAATAAGTATGTGATTTTTTACAAAATTATATCTTGCTGATACATGGTCAGTAAAATCGTTAAATACGTGGTTATATGAATTAAAATACTGCAAGTTCTCTGTAATTTAATATTCAAGTTGTGGAATAATGACAGTGTAAATGGAAAAACAGAAGGGATGCTTTTTTGATAACAGACCTCCAGTATACTGTCGTAATCTGAATGACATTAAAGATTTCTTGAATGAAAATACAGGACTAAAACAATTATAGAAATTCAATAATATTCCAGTTAATTCAAATAGAGTAATGAGACATTTACGGTAGTTTACTGGAGTCTTGTTGCCAGTGTTCAAACAGAAGTGACACTTAAGTAAACAGAAATGTTAATGTTATTAAAACTGAAGTGTTGACCATAAATCACAGTTAAGAGTTACAGGTTTTTAGAGTTAACCCTTTAACTCTAAAAAGAGTGTTCGCTGTTAATAATAACTAATATTTTTGTGCGGGATTATGGGCTAAAAAGTCTAAATCAGGAAAACAAGCCCCCTGTGTTTTTGAAAGACCTACATTAAAAAGTGTGATCTATGGCTCTTCAAAATAAACTACGATTTTTACCACTAAAAAACTCTAAAAAAAGACTCTAAACTGTCCAAATGACTATTTTATAATCCAGTTTATTAATCTGTTTAAAGAACAGTGATGTTAGCTTGTTTTTTTATTTGCTGTGAGATAGTTTTTCATGAATACAGAAGAGTATTAGGGCCGTGTCAGGCGGAGAAAATAATTTAAAGTAAGTCGACTGTAAAGGCGAAGTTTCGAGAATAAAGTTAACATACAATATATACTGGCTTTATTCTCGACATTTCAACTTTTTTCTTGAAATTTCACCTTTATTCTCCAAATTTCGCCTTTTTCTCGACATTTCAACTTTTTTCTCTAAATTTTGCCTTTTTTTCGACATTTCAACTTTGGTCACAAAATTTTGACTTTATTGTCGAAATTTTGAGATTAAAATTAAAATTTCGAGAATAAAGTCAACATATAATGTATGCTGACTCAACATTTCGACTTTTTTCTCTAAATGTAACTTTATTTTCGAAACGTTGCCTTTTTTTCTCGACATTTCAACTTTATTCCCGAAATTTCAATTTTAAAAATGAAATTTCGACTTTTTTTCTCAAAATTTAAACTTTATTTTCCAAATTCCACCTGTTTTTCTCGACATTTCGACTTATTTCCCAAAATTTCAACTTTGTTCTCTAAATTTTGCCTTTTTTTCGACATTTCAACTTTAGTCACGAAATTTTGACTTTATTGTCAAAAGTTTGAGAATAAAATTGAAATTTCGAGAATAAAGTCAGTATACAATGTATGCTGACTTTATTCTCGACATTTCAACTTTTTTCTCGAAAGTTCGACTTAATTCTACAAATTTTGCCTTTTGTTCGACATTTCGACTGTAGTCACGAAATTTCGACTTTATTGTCGAAATTTTGAGATTAAAATTAAAATTTCGAGAATAAATTCAACATATAAGGTATGCCGACTGTATTCTCAATATTTAACTTTTTTCTCTAAATTTAACTTTATTTTCAAAACGTTGCCTTTTGTTCTCGACATTTCAACTTTATTCTCGAAATTTCAATTTTAAAAATGAAATTTCGACTTTTTTTCTCAAAATTTAAACTTTATTTTCCAAATTCCACCTGTTTTTCTCGACATTTTGACTTATTTCCCAAAATTTCAACTTTGTTCTCTAAATTTTGCCTTTTTTTCGACATTTCAACTTTAGTCACGAAATTTTGACTTTATTGTCAAAAGTTTGAGAATAAAATTGAAATTTCGAGAATAAAGTCAATATACAATGTATGCTGACTTTATTCTCGACATTTCGACTTTATTCTCCAAATTGTGCCTTTTTTTCGACATTTCGACTTTGGTCACAAAATTTTGACTTTATTGTCAAAAGTTTGAGATTGTAAATTGAATTTCGAGAATAAAAGTCAATATACAATGTATGCTGACTTTATTCTCGACATTTCGACTTTATTCTCCAAATTTCGCCCTTTTTTTCGACATGTCCACTTTATTCTCAGAATTTCGACTTTGTTCCCAAAATTTTGCCTTTTTTCTTGACATTTCGACTGTAGTCACGAAATATTAGTAGTTTTAGTGGTAGTAATAGTAATAGTAGTAAGGTTTATTTTGGTCAAAATAATAACAATAACAATAGTTTTATTAAAAATATAGTAAAAATAATGGTAATAATGATGATAATAATAAATTAACAAAAAACAGAACAGCAGTGGACAGACATGAAAAAAGAAATTACCCTACAGAAGCCAAACGAGTGAAAAATAAAACAGTAAAACATATCGAGTGATTAAATAAATCATATATCCGAAAAGGAGTTATGCCCATCCCCTCTACTTAATAATTAGCAATCAATTTATCAATTTTGACTTTAAAGTCGACTTCTCCAAATTAATTTCCTAAACCTAACATGGCCCTAATACTCTTCTGTATTTATGAGAAGAGTGAAGTAAAACATAACTTAAAGTAACTTATAGTTTTTCATATTAATAATGAGTGATTTTACTTCTTTTTTAAGGCGTGATGGATACAGAGTAATCCTGGAGTTTTAAGTATCTGGTTAAATCAGTTAAGTCCCTTTAATTTACCAAAACAAACATTTTTATCATCTGTTTGTGTTTTTTTTTTAACCGGAGCGACAGACAGACGGAGCCGCAGACACATTCCTCCACATCTGCCTGTCACTCATCCCCAAACCCCGCCCCTTTCTGAAATTGACTGCGGCCTCGGCCAACCAGAGCGGCCGGTGGGCGTGTCCTCGGAGTGTCCGGCTGCTTTTGTCTAAACTTTTGTCCCGTTTGAGTTTGGCTGTTCGGACTGGTCGGACTGGGAGCTGTGGGAGCGGACACACTCTGACCTGCTGTGTGTGTGTGCACGCGCGTGTGTGTGTTTATGAGAGCGCGTGCTTCTTTCTGCCTCCTCCAGCAGACACACCGACCCCTCCGCGCTCACCAGGCCGCCTCTCGGAGCTCCTGTCCCGGCCCCGCAGGCTGCCGCGCCCCGCTCTGCGTCCCGGAGGAGAACCGGAGGAAAGTTCGGGGATGGAGGGATGAGGCCGGAGCAGAAAGAGGAGAGACTCCCGGGCTCCTTTTCCTCCGTTCTGGACTTCTCTGGATCCCTTTGGAGGCGTCCATCTTGGACTTTTCCCCTCCCGTGAAAACTTTCTGCTCCCGGGACAAAAACATCTGATCCGGGACCTTCACCCACTTTTCGGCTCCAATGAGGCGCGCGAGGCAGGCCGAGCCCGAGCCCAGTTGACGTCACCGATCTGGTCCGATCGATAGTTTTGGTCGAGTCCGGTAGCCGATCGGTTTTTCGGAGAGGGGGGGATGGAGGGAGTGTGGTCCGTGCTGCTGCTCCTGCTGACCTGCTGCTGCGCCGACGAAGGTGAGGGCCGATATATCGACTTTATCGGACATATCGAGTTTTTCTAATGCGATAACGAGAGTTTAACATCTATTAATGTGTTTTAAATGGGTATCGGGGCAGGGCTGGGGAGTCTGGGCTGTTAGTGAAGGCCTGTGATAAAGGTAGGGCTGTACCATACTCTGAATCTTAAAACAGGATTATTACAGATACGGGACATTGCAGACCCGATATCACCTCAAAAATACACCAAAAAGTTATTTACGAATTTTTTTAAAAATGACTGGCGGCTGTCAGGGACAGTCTATATGTGTGGGTAAAAACTATTAACTTGTAAAAATATCTCAATAAAAATAGGCATTTGTACGGAAGAGTATTAGGGCCATGTTAGATGGAGAAAATAATTTTTTGTAAGTAGAGGTTAAAGTCAAAATTTGGACAATAAAGTAGAAATTTCGAGAATAAAGTAGTATAACAATTACATGATTAGTCGAAATGTCAAGAATAAAATCATAATACATTGTATGCTGACTTTATTCTTGAAATTTCAACTTTAAAGTCGACTTCCCCAAACTTATTTTCTCCACGTAACATGGCCCTGATTCTCTCCGTACATTTGTGATTTATAGCTGATGCTTTTTGGCTGTACATTTCTGGACATATTCAAGATACTGATGTAGTAACAATAATAATAATAATACTGTTTCTGGTCCCTGCCACACAATGAATTATTTTCTTTAATTAAACAGTAACAAAACAACAAATAATGCACCAACTCAAATGTTTTCATATTTACTAAAACTTAGAGACAGTGTGTAAATACATTAGATATATTTAAACATGCAAACATTTCTGAGTTGTTTTGGAATATTTTAGAACACTTCAAACATATTTAAACTTGCAGCAATATTTTAATGTTTTTTTTTCAATATTTCATAGTGCATTAAACTTGTTAACAACTATATTAATATAATTCTAGCGTATTCAGCAACATCACAATTTAAGCCAGATTCCCTTCACATACTTAACCTAAGATTTTAATAAATGTAACTGTCTTTGAATTAGGGCTGGGCAATAAATCGCTAAAATCGATTAATTCGAATTAATTTCTGCAGAAGATTTAAAAAATAAAAAATCGAGATTTTTTTTTTGCCTTAGTCCAATTGTAAGTAGTTGCAATTTTTGAAAAACATTACAATTTTCATGATGGTCGGCCTTGTAGGGTTTGCACAAGCACTTTTATAGGCTTGTATTTGTTATTTAAGTAGATTAAATATTGATCAGAGAGTTTCATGCTAATACTGTAAAAATACCTCAGCCTTTTAGTGTTTATGTAGACAAACCTGCCTACGTTTATACTACATAATCAACCTTTTATGAGCCAGACTTTGACTTTAAGAGGGAAACATTTAGACAACATAAAGGCAAAACTTGATTTGTTTCATTTTTATGTCACTGGGAGTTTTGTTTCTTTTAGGGAGGGAAAAATCGATTGAAATCGTAAATCAAGTGTTGTGGAAAAAATCTGGGATTTTATTTCTAGGCCATATCGCCCAGCCCTACTTTGAATATATAAACTAGATTTTTTAAACAAATGAATATGTACTGTGATGTTAGTTTAATGTATGTAATAAGTGAATATCAATATTTAGGTATTTAGGTTTCTTTAAATGTTCTTGATTGATATTCTCAAAGTTAACCTTAAAACTGTTTTTAAAATGTATATATATAACTGACACTAGTTTAACTGCTCATCCAGCCAATCACACAGCAGTAACTTAATGCATGTAGTCATGACCAAGATGGTGTGCTGAAGTCCATACCGAGCATCAGAACGGAGAGGGAAGGCGATTTAGAGGCTTCGTTTGTCTACGCACAACCAAAAACTGGAGTTAACAGGAGAATGGTCCGAAAAAAGAGAAAATATCCAGTGTTTTTCTAAAACCCAGCCGTTTGATTAAGGCCAGAGAAACAGTTTTTATTGCATTAAACCAGCGAGCGTCCAGTTTGTAAGAAGCTATGATGATAGTTCTGAACTCATTATTACAGATAATATTTTTAACTTTGTGCTTTCAGTGTTTTTCATCTGAAACAAGAAACACAACATTTAAATTTGGTAAAATAATGGACGCTATGTAACAGTTAATATCTGCTGACACTGATATCGTACCCATAAACCACCCTAGTTATTATTTACACCAGTCTTAACCCGCTCTAACCTATTTTACATACGTGGAAACACATTTTAAATCCATTTAATCTCTTCATATTTGAACAAACCTGTTAGTTTCTCTTTTGAACCAGTAAAAACAGATACGACTCATTTAAGCAGGTGGAAATCCAGTTATTGTCTGCTTTAAGTAATTATAAACCTTATTATTGTGACGTTAAGTAGGGCTGAACAGTTAATTGCAATCAGATTAAATCTCAATATGGCTTGTTGCAATTTTCAAATCACAGAAGGTTCAATATTTTTAGCCCAAAATGTGTTGAACATTTTGGCATTATGATGTATTTTTTTGCAATTTCATGCCTATTTTTTTTTACCCCTATTCATACGCTTTTTTCCCACTTTTGGACCATTTTTACCTTTTTTAACCCTGTTTTTTTTTTACAACTTTATGCCTATTTTGCCCCCATTCATCTTTTTTTGGCCACTGTCAGAACCATTTTTGGAATTTTTACATGGTTTTTGAAATTTAATTTCAAATTTAATTCCAAACTTTGCTGCCATAATCAATTTCCCTAAGCCACTTTTGGATTTTTTTTGCCAATTTCTCCCCATTTTCTTTTGCAATTTCATACCTATTTTGCTTCTGTTCTTCACTTCTCCACTTTTTCTCAAATCTTTTATCCTTAGATTAATTTAATGTCATATTGGTTTTACTATAAAAAGATCTACTGCTTATGTTTGTTTAAGAATACATAAGATGAGGAACATTAAAACAATCGCAGAGTAAATCGTAATATTGGGGAAAAAATCACAATTAGATTATTTTCTCAAATTGTTCAGCCCTAGTTAAAGCAGAAAAAACAGAATAAAAACTGTTTATTTATGATAGAAAACATTGTTTTACTTTAAAGCAGAGTAAATCCAGGTTTTATACGGCTGTAAATCTAATAATAACTTTATTTAACAGGTGAAAACAGTTATTTTAAAATCACAGTAGTCGAAACATGGTTTTTATTCTTTAAATTCAGTGAATTTTGTCGCAGAGGCTTAAAGGTTAAAGGTTGTACCACATCTCTAAACCAGTCAGATGTTTACTCAGTTTATTGATTAATAATCAACAGACTGTTTAAGGAGCAAACATCCTGTTTCCTTTCACAATAAAATCATTTTTAAATGTTGATCAGTAATCAAATCGATCTGTCATCTCTTAACAGGACAAACTAAAGTTAGGGATGCACCAACAAATGATCACTCTGCAGCTAAAAACAATCAGGACATCCCTAGCTGCCCTTCTCCAGCAGCCAAAGTGGAGTTTAAATGCACAAAAACTCAAAGAAATGTGATTGGGACATCCCTAATGTTAGAATTCTCCTGTAGATTAAAGGGACCAATAATGATCAATTCTGGCTGCAAAAATCATGATCAGGACATCCCTAGTGGTGCATCTCTTGCAGATAAGTTGGACTTTATTTACACCAATAACATTTAAATGGTGGCTTCTTAAAAATGTGATTTGGACATCCCTAGTTTGACATCACTTTCACCTGTTTTCTGCAGTTTAACCTGAATAAGGAATTGCAGTCATCTGCTAAGAACATAACTGGGACATCCCTAGTGTTTTACCTCCCACATTTATTTTCTGCAGTTTGAATTTGCCAATGTCAGCTGTTAAAAAATCATGATCAGGACATCCCTAGTGATGTGTCTCCAGCGAAGTTTTTCTTGTGCTTGACTAAACCATTAAATTAACATCATCATCTAATAAAATGATATTGGGACATCCCTAATGCTGCTCCATCCAGCAGAGTTCTCTTATAGTTTAAAGGGACCGATATGTAGAATTCTAGCTGCTAAAATCGTGATCAGGACATCCCTAGCAGTCCACCTCTTGCAGATAAAGTGGATTTTATGTACACCAACAAATCTTTGATACTGGCTTCTTTATCAAGTGATTGGGACATCCTTAGTTTGACATAACGATCACTTATTTTCTGCAGTTTAACCTGAGTAAGGAATCACAGCCATCAGCTAAGAACGTGATCGGGACATCCCTAGTGTTTTGCCTCCCACATTCGATTTTCTGTAGTTTGAATTTGACAACTGAAGATCAATATCAGCTGTTAAAAATCATGATCAGGACATCCCCAGTGACACCTCTTTAGCTGTAACTGATTAACATCCTCTAATAAAAAAAGTGATTGCGACATCCCTAATGCTGCTTATTCGGCTGAATTCCCCTGCAGTTTAAACAGAGCAACATAAACAATCCTGATCAGGACACCCCTAGCAGATAAGTTGGACTTTATTTACACCAATAAATCTTTGATACTGGCTACTTTAACATGTGATTGGGACATCCCTAGTTTGACATCATGGTCGCTTGTTTTCTGCGGTTTAACCTAAAAAAGGAATTGCAGTCATCTGCGAAGAACATGACTGGGACATCCCTAGTGTTTTACCTCCCATATTTATTTTCTGTAGTTTGAATTAACCAATGCCAGCTATTAAAAATCATGATCAGGACATCCCTAGTTTTCCAAAGTTTTTAGTAATATAAATAAAGTAATAAATGATTAACATTATCATATAAAAAATGTGATTGGGACATCCCTAATGCTACCTATCCAGCAGGATTCTGTTTTAGTTTAAAGGGACCATTATGAACAATTCTACCTGCTAAAATCCAGATCAGGACATCCCTAGCAGTCCACCTCTTGCAGATAAATTGGATTTTATTAACACCAACAAATCTTTGATACTGGCTTCTTTAACATGATTGGGACATCCCTAGTTTGACATCACTATCACTTGTTTTCTGCAGTTTAGATGCACTGATAAGAACATGATTGGGACATCCCTAGGGTTTTACCACCCACATTTATTTTCTGTAGTTTGAATTTGCCGATTTATGGTTAATACCAGCTGTTAAAATCATGATCAGGACATCCCTAGTTTTCCAGAGTTTTTAGTAATACAAGTAAAGTAATAAATGATTAACAGGATCATCTAAATGGTGTGATTGGGACATCCCTAGAGCTTCATCTGCAGCAGCAGTTTTGTGTCGGTCATCAGCCCGTCAGCAGGAGGGTGTGTTTGATTTACTGCTCAGTGTGTCTGTCATTGTGGGTAGGGGTGTGTCTCCATATTGTCCTCCATCTGCCTGTCCCTTTGTGCTTTTGTCCTGCCATCCTGAGCCTCTCTCCGCGGTTAATCCCGCTGAGGTTGAGGGTTTAATTTCCCTCTGAGGCTGGATTTACATGTTAAAGTGCTGCTGGTTAATCTGCTGATTGGCCCTTTAAGGCTGCAGCACACACAGATGTTTGTCTTTGTGTCTTTGTGAGGACTTCTGCATTCCTGTCTCTTTAAACAAAACACAGTCCATTTGTCTTTAACCCTTCGAGCTCTGCAGCACAGATTCAATCACGCTGTTTCAGAAGGCTGTACACTTTGAGAAGAACAAACCCGCTGAAGTCGGGACGAAGTTTAAACTTTAAAAAAACAATTAAAAGTTAACAGTTCACTTTATTTTAACTACTTCACAGTCAGAGCCTCTAAAATCCACCTCTCCAGTCTGACACGAGCCCGAGTGCACTGAGTTACTGCCATGTGATTAATGAGTCATTTGCACTCCATGCATTTGAGTGGTGTACCTAATAAAATGGCCAGTTGTGCTGAAGTATTTGGGTTTACTGGAGAGCAAGTTGCAGCATGAGCACACGCACCAGCACACGCTCTCTATAAACACTTCATCTGGTGATAAGAACACGTGACCAGGACACGGAAATCGCCATGGCAACAGCCGGGGGATGTTTATACAAGACCCTCGCCGTGTGTGCGCCCGCGGGCCGACGTCTCCGACTGAACCCCTGCTTTGTCCCATCATGAGTCAGCGCCCCGTTATTTTTATCGTCATTAAAAGCAGGTCTTAAAAATTATTTAAAAGTCTAAAATGTGGTATTAACACGTGCAGGGGTCCTGTAGGATTATAAAAATTATTAAAAGTAAAGCCTTAAAAGTCCTAAAACAGATTTTAGGGCTTGAAATATAATAATAAATAATGTTGATAAACTTATTTATCATAAAGACTCAAAGTCTGAAATGTCTGAAGGTCATTGTTTTAAGTTTAACAAAGTAAAAGTCCTCTGTTTTTTTAATCTATGCCCTTATTAATTAGACTTTTGCCCTATTTCCTTTTCGATTTTATACATTTTTTTGCTTGTAAAGTGGTCTTAATTTTTGTTTTTTTTTCTCAAAGCCTTAACAGTAGTTAATGTTTTTTTTCCAAAATTGAAAGTCTAAAATTTTAATGTTTAATTTCAATGCCTTTTAGTCCTCTAAAGTTAGATTTTTAAAAGATACAGTCTTGAAAAGTATTAAAGACAGAGTTTGGTGATTTTGGAGATGAAGACCTTCAAATGTTTTGAGAAGTCTTGAATTTTATTTTTGAAATTCAGTGCCATAAGAAAACGCCTCAGTAGATCTTTTTATCTTTTCAAATTTCAAATTTCAAATTCAGGATCTTTAAAAGTTTTTAAAACTCTCAAATTTGATTTCTGAAATAATTCCCAGGTCATGAAAGTGACATAAATGTCTTTAATTTGATCCATAGATTTGGTTTATCAGATAAATTTGATTTTAAAGATTTTTGTCTCCTTTGCTGTTCCAGTGTCGTGTTTCTGAATAAACTGTCTGATCATGAGGAGATGTGATATCAGAGGAATGTCCCTGAACGCCTCTTTCATGCTGTGTTCACTGACACGCTCATGACGCCCAGGAGGTTGAAAGGCGAGGTGATCACATGACATGAAGTCATGATGACATCACAGGCCTGCGGCGCTGCAGATGACGGGGAACGGAGGGGAACATGAGATGAGGGCTGAGGTTTGACAGGAACGACCATATGTGGGCATGAGGGCGGAGCTAGAGTCTGACCTGATGAAAGATTCAAAAATCCACACTGTCGTCCATCTTTGATTATTTACGCCCCATCCACATTTATCAATAATTCATCTGCTGCGTGTGTTTTTTATTTTTTATTTTTGTTTTATTTTAACTAACTTATCAACAATTAAAAGCAAAACTCATCCCTGCTTTAAGACCCTATGCTTGAGTTGTTAAAATTTTGACTTCCAAACCCTACCTCACCTTCTTCAAGGTGATCTGTCACACACAGCTCTGCCCACCTCTGCCCAACTCTGCCCAACTCTGCCCAACTCCGCCTACCTCTGCTTGACTCCGCCCCCCTCTAAATGACTCCACCCACCTTAGCTACTCAGTTCTCATCAATGTTAAAGGTGTAGGCAGCGATGCGGGAGAAAACGAGTGGAGAGGTTGTTGATAAATGAATCTAGACCCGCCTCTTCCTTCATACCTCACCCCTGGCTCCACCCCCGAAAGCTGATGGACGTGCATCGTCATGGAAACGGCTGTAGAAACTGCATAGCTGACTAACGTAGCTAAGGTAACCCCGACTCGTCAGACAACTCGACTGACATTATTGAAAACATCACAACAACAGTGCATTTTGGCAGATTAGACAATAAGATGAATGCCTGACGGCTGTTACTGTTATGTGAAGCACCACAAAGCTAATGTTGCTAACCTATCCAGCAGACAGACGGTGACATCCACGTCTGTTTTCAGGTCTTTAAATTCGCGGAGTTCCCTCCACCATCGAAAAGCAACACCAATGTTGACCCGGGTCTTCACTCTTTCATGGTCATAGCCCTTCTTTTTCACTTTTCACTCCTCTGACCTTTTTCTTTTGGGCTGTTTTTCAGCCATTGCTACTGCACCTATTGTATCTCTCTCTTACGCTAACTGTGCACGCTACACAACCTACGACTCCCCCTCCCCCCTCTGTCTGATCTGCACATGAGTATGATCGCCCCCTGGATGTGGGGGAGTGTACCCTGTTTTGGTAACTCGGCCCGAGCCACAGTATTTACCTGCTGAAATTCAGAGCCAAGGCTGTGTATTGAAACCAGACTTTTTTTTTAACATGCTGTCAGTGGTGACATCTTGTGGATGGAGAGGAGAAATACGGTGATTTTGACAAATAGTGCATTAGATTGATTTAGTTTTAGTCTTTGGCCTAAAATATCTTTAGTTTTGATCATAATTTAGTCTCTAAACTGTTTTAATGTTAGTCTAGTTTTAGTGGATAAAATCTGCTGTAAATGTAGTCGACTAAAATATAAAGTGTAAAGGGTAAGACGTTTTTATGTTTCCTTGAATTTGTGAAGTCCTGTTTTCCTCTTGGCTAAATCAAACATCTACTAAGCCTTTATTGAATGTTAGTAAAGTCTGAATGTCTAAATGAACAGAAACAAATGTTCCTTTGTGTGAAATCCACAGCAGATAAAAACAAGATCAGGACACCCTAGTGTTGTTTCCTGCAGAGTTCAGACCATATCATCTCAGATTGGTGCTGCCACACACCCCTACCTGACAGCATGAAAATAAGTAACAGTTAGCGTGAACGCTCAGTCTCGCTTCATTAAGTCAGATTAGCGGATTATCGTCCGGCGAAGGTGTGAAAGACGCTCTCCAGCGTTTCCCTGGATTCCTCCGCTCGCCTCTCGTTTTAATCGACCGGCAGCGTGAGCCGTTCCGCTCGGCAGCAGCTGAGGTATGAGCCCGTCTCTAATTGGCTCCGTGTGTTTTTCAGCGTTTCCATGGCGATTAACAGTCACTGACCCCTGCTGCTAACGCTGAAACGGCGTTATTGATCCGTTACCGGCCTGCAGCACAGTGCTGTTACCTAAACTACCCGGACTGAGTGCAAAGCCAGTAGGGTTTGTGTGAACAGTGCATGTGGGGTCAAAGCTTGTACAGAGTCTAAATTCACCCTGATTTTTTTACTTAAGACTTTAGTTTTATCTCCAGATACCTAAAGTGACTTAAGTTTGATTTTTAAAGAAACAGTCTGAAAGGCCGGGAAGTCTTCAGTTTTATTTCTGAAATTCAAGGCCATAAAACATCTTTAAAAATTATTTATTTTAAATTTAAGGCCAAGAAATATCTGTTAAAAATATAAAAGTTTAGATTTTTTCATTGAAGACCTTTTAAAGTTTAAAAATCTCCTAAAATTTAATTCAAGGCCAAAAAATTAATGAGATTTGTTGGCAGTAAAGCCTTTAAAAGGTGTAAAAATACCTACATTTGATTTTAAGATGTGTAAGGAGTCTCGTCCTTACCAGTGGGATGTGTGTCACGGGAATCAAACCCCTCCATCATGTGTTGAACAGAGATGGATACTGTAGCCTGAGATAGGGTTGGGCGACAGGGTCGGAAACTTAAACATTGAATTTACAAAACTGGTCTTTAACAGTGATTTTAAATATAGTGTGGAGAATTCATTTGAACATAATATTTACATTTTATATAAGTTTACTCAATAATATCTGTGCTGTTCCTCCATCACGTGCTCAGATGATTTCTACAACTTTTATTTTAACGTTGGTCGGAGCCGCTGTTACAGCAGAGAGTTTATGTTTAACTCATTAAAAAGAATATTCTCAATTATTTATATTCATATATACTCAAAGCATAAATCTGTCCTGCCACAAATCTGTTTTTGTACCTTTTTTGTATGTCGCCATCACTAAAGGCTGGGCAATACATCGATTAAATCAGTTAGTTTTTTTTTTTTTTCATTGTCTAGGATTAAACTGGAGATGTTTTTTCTCAACGTTTTACTTTTTTTTTCCAACTACAATTCAAAAGCAATGTCTCATTTCAGTAAATCATAATTTATAATTTATCCAAAAGATGCTATGAGGAGTTTCTAAGAAACTATAAAAATTCTCCCTTTTAGATATCTGCCTGATGGAAATACACACTTTAAGATGAGTTTTATAGCATCTAAATAGGTTATCTATAAATGCTATTCCTTAGCTTCACGGTCGGGTCGGACAGGGCTGGACTGGCCTGGATACTCAACTTCAGGAACAAGACAATTAAAACTAGAGCAAATTTATATTATTCAGACACGTCTTAGAGCACCGGGCTGTAAGTAGACATATATAGCCGGCTACAAAACTACGATACTAAGTTTACCAAAACTTGCTTGTTGTCAAAAACTACCACTACGTAACTAGAAAGAGATACATTACCTCGTGGCTTTGCATCCTGTAAGTTGTTGAAAAAAGAAGTTGTAAAGCAATGCAGAGTTCTGAGGAAGGTCCAAGCTGCATTCATTAGCATCACAACAAACACACGCTTTGGCTTGGGTCACATCTTTACGACAGTCGCCGCGCGTGCTCATGGGTAGCAGAGTCTTTATGTCGCCGGAAATAGATTCTCCTCATAGCACCTTTAATGTAATAAAATTGCTACAACAATTGTTTTAACGTGGTCAGAATTTGAGAGTTGAGAAGTCGTATAATTTCTAAAAAGCATCATTTTTTTGCACGTTAAATAATCCATCACTGGTCTGGGCTAAGCCCCTGGTCTTCTCCAGTCCTGAGTCCGGCCCTGTTTCACTGTTTTGTTTCTAACGTGTCTCTGTCCCGTCCGTCCCTCAGAGGTCCTGATGAACACAAAGTGGGAGACGTCCGACCTGCGCTGGACCAATTATCCTGCTGACGACCCGCAGGTAACCAACCGCAGCGGTTAGCTCAGAGCTAATGCTAATATTGATTCGAATGTGGAATGCTAACAGATAACCGGCGACACTCGTTTCCCTCTCTCAGTGGGACGACGCGAGCGGATTGGACGATGAGATGAACAGCGTGAGGACGTACATGATCTGCACTCCGGACAGCCCGAACTCCTATTGGCTGAGGACTCGATGGATCCCGAGGAAGGCGGCGACCACTCTCTTCGTGGAGATCCGGTCAGTGGATGATCGGCAGACGTAGGGCTGGGCAATAAATCAATAAAGTCAAATTATTTTCTGCAGAAGATTTAAAAACTAAATGGCATTTTTTTCTCTTGGCTTACTCCAGTTGTACGTTGTTTTTATGTTTAAAAAAAAACTGAAAACACATATTGGTACATATTTATTCAAGTATGCATAAGTGGCATAATAACACATCAAGGGTTAGGGTTACTAACAATAATAATAAATAAATAAATAGATAAATCTAATAATAATAATGATTATAAGAAAAAGAAGAATAGATGGGAGAAAAGACAAAAAATACAAAATCCTTGTTCCCCTGGGCCTCCTTTATTGGATTTTACTTAAGATTTTCTGAGCCTGAGATTAAGTTAGTGTTGTGAATAACTGTACTTTTATTGAGACTTTATTTTTTAGGTTAAAGTTGTTTATATAGTGCTCATATTTTGTTGGATTTAACTTCTATTTTCTAAGCTTTAGATTTTGATGGTGTTGTAAATATTCTTATTCTGTATTTTTACCTCCTGTTAACTTCTTTATATTTCTTTATGGCCTAAACCGGACCCTCAGAAACTAGTTTGGTACTTTAAAGAAGTGCAGATAAACTCTTTTGCGTCCGTGACTCATGGCGTTTCCTGTCCAGGTTCACCATGACGGAGTGCGCCGGATTAAACCGCCGCCACTGTAAGGAGACCTTTAACCTTTACTACTACCAGTCCGACAGCGACGAGGCCACGCCCACTCACCCGGCCTGGATGGAGAACCCGTACACCAAAGTGTCCACGGTGGCGGCGGACCACCTGCTGCCCACCACCTGCTGCCGGGAGAAACGCTCCAACGTCAAGGTTCTGCGCCTGGAGCCGCTCAGGGCGGCGGGGCTTTACCTGGCCTTCCAGAGCCAGGGCACGTGCATGGCGCTGCTGTCCGTGCGCGTGTTCTACAGGAAGTGCCCGCCCCTTCGCCGCGCCTTCGCCTCCTTCCCCGAAACCGTCCCTCACTCTCTGGTGGAGCAGGTAGGAAAACGGCCTGTGTTCAGACATGCTGCCCCTGTGTGGCAGGATTAGGACATTACAGGAACTCGCTCAAGTGCGTTTAAAAGCTTTTATTTTTTTATTTCTTGAAATATTCATGTATCCTCCTAAAGTACGACTGCTGTTCCTTCATAGTGCATGCTCAGGGCGAGTTTTCAGATGTGCTTCCCCCATTTTGCGGGGTTAGCAAATTATAGGAACACACTTAGGTGTGTTGTTTAAAAGCTTTTATTTTTTAATTGTTTAAATCTTCACGTATCCTCCAAAAGTTTGAATGCTGTTCCGTATTGTCCAGGCTCAGGGCGTGTGCGTGGAGAACGCCGTCACTCCCCCCGGCGAGCAGGCTCGACTTCCCAGCATGCTCTGTGGCGAGGACGGGCAGTGGGTGGGGCAGCCGTCGTCCAGCTGCGCCTGTCGCCCCGGATACGAGGCGGGAGACAGCGACGTCCGCTGTAGAGGTGAGTGACCTCGCCGTAAAAGCCCCGCCCCTCAGATCTGAAGGTTCCTGTTGGTGTTTGTTCCAGACGTTCCCGTCCTCGTCAGATTTGTTGGATCTAAAGGTTCTTTTAAGCGTTCTTGATGCTTTGAAATGTTCCTGAAAGCTTTTAGAGATTGTTTTGGTTCTTGTAGATGTCAAAGGGCTCATGTTGGTTTCTTTAAAATGTTTTTAGGGAACCCCAAGATTCTTGTTTGGTTCTTGTGAACATACAGCATTTAAAAGAACTTGATTTATTTACCAGTGGTCCTTCAAGAGGTTTGTATTGGTTTTAAAGTTTCTTGTAAGATTCTTGAAGTAAGTTTGGAGATATTTTGGCCTTTGCAAAGTCACCTTAGAATTTATAATGGTCTTGAAGTTAAGTTTGTTTAAGTTGAGTTTTCAATGTACTCTTCTTGTTCTTCAAACTCTTATAAAAGTGTTTTAAATGATTAAGGAAACTTTAATACTCGATTTGGGTTTTTTTGGTCCTTCTAGACGTTACATGGCTCATGTCAAAATCTGATGCTCTCCTTTTAAACACTTTTGAACCTCTTAAAAGGTTTTAAGAGTGTTCGGCAGTCTTTCTTGAAGGTGTCTGTATCAATTTTAAGATTTTTTTAAGGTTCTTAAAGTGCGTTTGTCTTGGTTTTAAGGGTTCTTGAAAAGTTCCTTAAATCTCTATTTGGAGATTTTATTGATCTTTGAATGTTCATGTGGTCTTAAAGTGAAGTTTAGGAGTTAAAGTTAAAGTTTTAGTTTAAATTGTATAAAAGTTAAGCGTGCTTAAATTGAGTTTTAGTGAACTCTTTCTTGTTCTTCTAACATTTGTAAAAAATTTTAATGAATCAAGGAGCCTTTCAGTAATAGGTTGGATTTTTTTGGTTCTTGTTTGCATTTTTATTGGGGTTAAACTTTATTGTACTTTTTGAAAAGCTTTCACAGAGGCTTTCTAGGGGTTTGTTTCCGATTTTGAAGAGGTTGTGAAGATATTTTAAGTGTATGAAGAGGTTTTTCAACTTTTCTGGAGATTTTTGAAGGATCTCGTGAAGCTTTTGGTGGCACACGAAAACATTTTTTATAGTTTTTGTTTCATTTTGTTCTTGTAAAATTTGTTTTTAAGGCTTAATGATCTTGCAGGTGTTTAAGATTCTTGTAAGCATCAGAGTAGATTAAAAGGTCTTGAAAACACTTTTTTCAAGTGTTACTACATTTTGCTTTTTTATAGAGGTTTGAAGAATCTTGTGCAGTTTCTCATTAGTGTACATTGAGATTTTTAGGTCCTTGTAAGCATTCATGGAGATTTTAAGTTATCTATTTTAGGCTATGTTAGCATGTAAAAAGGTTTTAATGTTCTTTTTAAGTTTTGTAATGGTTTTGTCGAGGTTTTTAAGAATCTTGTTAAGCTCAAGTTATTTTTTAACGGGGTTTTAAAGGTTCCTGTTTTTGTAAAAATGGTCAATGGCTTTACATAATCTTGTTAGCGTTAGGTTCTTTATAGCATATGCAGAGGTTTTCAAGGTTCTTGTAAGGTTCTCCCTTAAGCCTGAATGGATTTTAAGATTCTCAAAAGGTTCCTGCTACTGTCTGTAAAGGCTTTAAAAGTTCTTGTACTGTTTTGAAAGAGTCTATGGGGATAATGGAAGTTCTCAATGTTAGCAGTTTAATAGGTTTAAAAGATTCCTGTTGGGGTTTGTAATGGTTTCTAAGGTGCTTGATTTTATTTCAAGGGATCCTGTAAAGATTTTTAAAGGTTTTCAAGGTTCCTTTAGTGTTAAAAAAGCTTCTTCTCAGCATTTCAGATTTTCTTTTTAAGCTCTGAGGGTTTGAGTCTGAGTATTAAAGTCATCCTGATATCACTGCAGACTGCGAGGAGACATTTTAGGCCCCGCCCACTTTGTGACATCACTCCTAAGCATGCGTGTGTGTTTGTGTGTGCTTGGTCGTCGAAGTTTCCTGTTATTCTCTGTGAGGTCAGAGGTCAACTGAACCCTGCGGACACACACACACACACACACACACACACACACACACACACACTGTGCGGTCTTTTGTCGAAGTCCTCGTCAAACACACGCTCGCACGGAAACACACGGGGGGTTTGAAGTAATGGCCAGGCTGACTGAAGGGGTCAGAGGTCAACTTCTGCTGCCTCAGTGTGTGTTTGTGTGTGTGTGGCGGAGATGGATGACATCATGGCAGCACTTTCCACATCCTGTCGAAGTCAAGGTCACTTCCTGTCCCTCATTGTCTCTGATGTTCCCCTTCCTGTCCACACACACACACTGAAACACACTCACTCACGATGCTAACGCTAATGCTAACCTTTTTTTTCCCTGCGTCCTTGCAGCGTGTCCGTCGGGTCAGTTTAAGGCGGGGTCGGACCGCCGGGTGCAGCCTGTCCGCCAACAGTGACACTCGGATTCCTGGCTCCGCCTACTGCCCCTGTAACCATGGATACCACCGAGCGGACTCGGACCCGCCGCACGCAGCCTGCAGTCGTGAGTTTAATCAGACTTCTGTCCTTGACCTGGTTTAAACAGACGCTGGTGTTCTGAGTGTGTCTGTGCAAAAGTCCTTTATTCCTGTGTTACCAAAAAAATCACACTCAGCACATTAAGGCCAAAAAGTGTCCACGCTTCTCTGGTATAAAGAACAAAACTCACAGCACATTAAGGCCAAAAAGTGTCACGCTTCTCTGGTATAAAGGGCAAACTCACAGCAGCACAGGCTTCAGGTTTGTAGACCCAAATGGCCTAAACGTGATCCTGGCAGTCTGGATCATCACGTCAGACTGTTTGTGCTTCATATTTTCAGTTATTCATGAAAATATGACCAAAAACAAACATAAAAACCCCAAATCGGGATGTTTTTATGAGTCAGAGCAGTTTCTCCTCCGCCATGGTGGCTAACCAAGCTGTTAGCTATTTTCAACAGTGCGCTGGAAGCAGGTTGATAAAAAGCAGCTCATGCTAACGGTGCTAAAATACTCACCGTGGACGCAGACCATTAATATAAAAAAAACTCTTGTTGCATTTTCTAAGAAGGATTAAGATTTTATCACTTTTTACATAAATTCAGCGGGTGTAACGCACAAAAATAGTCAAGGGTTAAAAGAACAGAATAAACCAGTAATTATCTTTATTAGTGACAGAAATGTGTTTTTGTTTTTAATTTTTAATTCTGAGTGTATCTGTCGTAGAAGTCCTTTATTCCTCTGTAACCAAAAAAAATCACACTAAGCACAACAAGGCCAAAAAGTGTCCACGTTTAAACCCATTATAACTGATCGACTTTTTTGACAATATTCCCCTTGTTGCATTTTTAAAGAATGATTAACAAAGATCACTTATTTACGGAAGCCCTAAAAGGCCATGGTTTTTTCACGTTTTTTTAGCACCGTTTTCTCGTGATAACGACTTAATTTCAGTCGTTTTCCCGAGATCTCGAGTTATTTATGTCGTTATCTCGGGATAACGAAGCTTGTTTTCTCGAGATCTCGACTTATTTATGTCCTTATCCCGTGATAGCGACTTATTTATGTCGAGATCTCGAGAAAACAAGCTTTGTTATCCCGAGATAACGACATAAATAACTCTAGATCTCGGGAAAACGACTGAAATTAAGTCGTTATCACGAGAAAACGGTGCTGAAAAAACGTGAAAAAACCATGGCCTTTTAGGGCTTCCGTACTTATTGGATCATTTTCATATAAATTTAATGGATGTAATGCAGAGCAGTATTTTACTCTATTAATAAAACAGAACTGTTAAATATTTGAAGGCGTAAGAAAGAAAAAAATTAATTCTTGGCAATTTTCTGATGACAAATTATTTGTGGGTAAAATTGAGTCATTTAGCAACATTTCAGGGTTTGTTTTTCAGATTACCCAATCAGGAAGCCGATATGCAGCTCAACCAGCCGGTTGACTTGCCTGTTTGGGATCAATCTGGGCATGAATGGATTTAAAAAAATATATATATTCCTTTTTTTTTTTCTTATAAAATCATCCCAGAGAACAAAATTTAGATAACAGTTGATCCAGTTTTCTAAAGGAATCATGGATAATGTTTTTATCATCCGATTTTGTTTGTTTGACTAAATTATGATTGTTAGAGGATCCGGAAGTAGGTGACAAGATTTTTTTACTCCAATGTTTGCTTTTGTTCGATTTCTTAGGAGCTATACAGCAATGTTTTACTTTGGATTTTTCCTAGTTGTTGATCAGTTGAATTGATTTACAGCAGCGACACCCAGTGGATACATGTTGGGGTTTCAGAATTTTAAACACAGAGGAAAAAAAAAAAAAAAAAAAAAAAAAAAAAAAAAAAAAAAAAAAACCTCTATCACTGCCTCTGATTCAGACTCTGAAATATTTCTTAATAATTTGTTTTTCAGCAGAGAAAAAAAAAAAAAAAAAAAAAAAGAATATTTACATCAAAACTCCTTTAAAATATGATTTCCAGGTTAATTTTTGATTTTTGAGGCCTCCTGCACGTCCTTTCTCTGAAACCTGCAGCTCTGGTTATTTTGGACTGCGGTCAAGTTTCCATTAAGTCCACATCTGACCAAACTTTGATGCTGGCAGAAAGGTCACACCTAAACATCTCATTAAATATAGAATTTTATACTTTTAAGATATTAAAATGTTTCTGGAAACAATACTGTCAAAATGTCCAAAAACAGGACCATAAATTATTACACGTGACTTGATTTCAAACCATGTTTTTCAAAAAATGGTGACTAACTTTTAATTTTGTTGTACAATATAGGGCTGTACAAGTAATCACAAATTAGATTAAATTAAATTTTCCCACTTTTGGACCATTTTTACCTTTTTTAACCCTGTTTTTACAACTTTATGCCTATTTTCCCCCATTCATCTTTTTTTGGCCACTGTCAGAACCGTTTTTGGAATTTTTACATGTTTTTGAAATTTAATTTCAAATTTAATTCTAATTTTGCTGCCATAATCAATTTTCCTAAGCCACTTTTGGATTTTTTTTTTTTTTTTTTTGCAATTTCATACCTATTTTGCTTCTGTCCTTCACTTCTTCTGAAACCTTTTCTCCTTAGATTAATTTAATGTCATATTGGTTTTACTATAAAAAGATCTGCTGCTTATGTTTGTTTAAGAATACAAAAAAAAAAAAAAAAAAAAAAAAAAAAAAAAAAAAAAAAATACAATTAAATTAATACATACCTTCAAAACATTATTTTTAAAACCTCAACATTTATTATTTTCCCTTTTTTTTGTTATATTTAATTTCGGCAGTAAGTGGTTGTGAATTTTGGGGTTCCAGGTTGAAATTTGTTTTGGTCTAAATTAAAAAAATTGCTGGTTGCTGAAAAGTTTCCAGTTTCTTGTGCACTGAGGTAGAGCTGGGCGATATGGCCTAAAATTAAAATCGCAGATTTTTCTCCACAAAACTCAATTCATGAAAAAAAAAAAAAAAAAAAAAAAAAAACTCAACTTCTGCCTTTATTTTGTTAAATATATTCCTAAACCAATCAAAGTTTCCTCTTAAAATTAAAGTGTGTGTCATAAATGTTGATTATGTAGTTCTAACACAGGCAGGTTTGCCTACATCAACACTGAAAGCTGAGGATTTTCACAGCTTGTTAACATGTTTCTCTCTGATCAATATTTAAAAAAAAAAAAAAAAAAAAAAAAAAAAAAAACCTGAGGGCCACCATCATGAAAACTGTTAAGTTTCAGTATTTAGATTTTTTCAGACTTTGCAACTGCTTACAATTTCAGTAAGTGAATGAAAAAAAGCTCGTTTTTTAAGTTTTAAATCTTCTGCAGAAATTAATTTGAATTAATCGATTTAATTGATATATTTCCCAGCCCTACACTGAGGTGTCATTTCCTACTTTTTAATATTTGAAGTTTTGTTTCCACACAAATTTAACATTTTTGTTTCATCATGGAGTTCCTCCTTTTAAATTTAAAAAGCTTAAAACTATTTTTTTTCCTCATAAATTCACTTTAATGTCAAATAGTTTAAGTCTTTTACTCTCTTAAATTTAATCTTGAGAGTTTTTTACAAATTTTAGACTCGACTGACTGAGAAATGTTGAGTTTTTATTTTGGTTCATGAACACCTTTAAAATGTAGAAAAGAGTTTTCAGACTGTAAAGTGTCAAATTTATAAAAATTATTATTTAATAACTGATTATTAAAAAAAAAAAAAAAAAAAAAAGAGTGCTCTGCTCCCGCTGTGGCCCCGCCCCTTTTACTCAGGTAACCACAGAGCAGTAAGACAGGTGAACGAAGGCAGAACCACTCAGAAATGCTTAAATATGATTCAAATAAAAACTTATAAAGGTTATAAATAACAGGAATCGAGCGATCTGATTGGATAAACTCCTCCAATCAAAATCTGAATCAGACCATGACTCCGCCCCCTTTGCTCCCCTCATCAGGGATTGGCTGTTTCCTGTCTCCCATGTGACGACAGCGTCCTGTTCCGACCGGCGCAGCGCGGGCTGACTCAGCGCCGCGTGGTCATCTGGGGGCTCCGCCCACACACAAGATACGTCTTTACTGTCCAATCACTGAACGGCGTCTCCACTCTCAGCCAATCAGAGCCGGCCTCTGAGCGAGTCAACGTCACCACCAGCAAAGACGGTACCCGACAAACCCGCGCACTACATTACCCAGAATGCAAATGCAAATAAATGTATCTTATTTTTCAGGTTTTTTTTTTGTTTGTTTGTTTTTTTTGTTGTTTTTTTTTGCATTTTTCATCTTTAAAACAAAAACTTTATAACAACAGAAAAAAATGTTTTGCTCACTGTAAAGACATCATTGCATCTTTATTTTCTTTTTAGGAAGGAAAATTTAGACTTGATTACCTTTAAATTCAATAAAGGTTTATTTTTCATTAATGCTTTTTGAAAGCAAAATCTTAAATAACAAAGATAAACCACAGTTTTTCAATCCAAAACATTTTTTTTGATTTTTTAAATTTTTGATACAAAAACTTTATAACTACAGAAACAAAAATGATTTTAAGCGATTCTATTACTGAGTAAACAAATAAAATATATTTTTGCTTTTGCATCTTATTCTTTTTTCTTCTTCCCTTTTTGATCCTTAAAAACTCAATTTACTTCTTCAGATGTTTTTTTGCACTCTTAATCTTTGATATAAAAACTTTATAACGACAGAAACAAAAATGATTTTAAGCGATTTTATTAATGATTAAACAAAAAAAAAATGCAGTTTTTGCTTTTTTTATAATCCACTTTTTGACTGTAAAAAACATAATTTACTCTTTTATTTATTTGTTTATTTATTTGCAGTTTTTATCTTTAAATTCTGGAGTTTTGTTGGTCGGTTAAGTGAGTTAATTGTTTGTTAAACTCTTTTAACCGTGCAGTTCCTCCCCCGGTCTTCGGCCTGAAGAGGGCGGCGGCCTCAGAGAGCAGCCTGACTCTGGAGTGGACCCCGCCAGTCGTGTCGAGTCCGTTTCCGATCCTGGACTATCAGCTCCGCTACAGCCCGAAGGTACACGCCCACGTCACGCCCGTGGTTAAAATCAGACTTAAGAAGGGTTTTGGTAAAGTCCGGTCCGTGTGTGTTTGTGAACATTTATTAAAATAAAACCTTTAAAATTGTTGATTTTGTCCAGTTTTCTACCCGAAAATTTTCTTTTTACTCACCTCTGTTGTCTCGTCCACGTCTCCAGGATGGCGAGGAGGCGGGACAGTGGCAGTACGTCTCCAGCAGGTCTTCGTCCGCGGTGCTGTCCGGTCTTCAGCGGGGGGTCGAGTACCAGGTCCAGGTCCGCGCTCGCTCACAGGCCGGCTACGGGTCGTTCAGCGCGGCGAGCGGCTTCAACACGCTGCCCGACGGTACGACCACGCAGATCAGTCCAATGTTTGACCTGGTTTAAGAAAGTCAGAGTTAGAAAAGGTTCCTGGTCCTCACCCAAATAGTTCTCATGTTAAAATTAGAAAAAAAAAAAAAAGAACAGACCGGGACGTTAAATTCAAAGGTTCCTCATCCAAATCATTTTAATTATACTTTATAAAAAATAAAGTTCCTCAAAGGTTCCTGAACTTTTTTCTCAACGTTGCTTAATTTATCTACATTTCCCCAAAGCTCTGCAAAAGGAACGTTTCCACTGCACGAAAAATCACCAGGAACTTTTGAAGAACCAGCATCACACAGATGAACCAAAATACATATTTAGAAGAAACAGGAACTTTTAAGGAAACAGAGCCAAACAGAAGAACCACAAGAAACATCTGTGCTAAAATCCAGATTAACATGTAACTTTAAAAGAAACAGGAACTAATAATAAAGGAACAGGAAACACCTAAAGGAACCAGCAGGATTATAAAGATCAACCAGGACTATTTATTAGAAATAAGAACCTTCTAAAGAACCAGGAGCAAGAGGACGAAACAGAAGCAGCTACAAAATGTATAATTACCTGGAACCAAAAACAGGAACCAATAAAAGAACCAGGAACTAGAAGGAGAACCAGCAGCAATGATTTGACTAATTAGCGTGAAAATTAATGTAAACCAGGAACATTAGGAGGAAACAGGAACCTTTACATGGACCTAAAAAAGACAAAAACAACAGTGTCAAGGATTTATATTTAAATAGTAAATTGAGATTTCATAAATTTAATATTTTGGTGAATTATGACTTCTTATCATTAACATTGACATTAATCTGGGATTTTTATTCTTCTCAATATTCAGATCTTCAAAGAACAGAAAAACTTTACAGGAAATGAAGTTTAAATTTAATAAGACAAAAAAATTATAAACCCAAAATTCAAAAGCTTTTTGGTCAGTTATTGAAACTTGAGATCTAGATTTGAAATTGCTGATGAAGACTCAAATAAAAAAGTTTTTGATCTTTAAAATGGTTCATAAAGAAATTTTCAGATCACTTTTCAGATCATAAAGGAAAATTTAGAGGATTTAGGAAACTTTGAAGAACCAGCAGCCTAACAGGGAACCAGGAACTTTTACAAGAACCAGGAACTTTTACAGGCCCAGTGTTTGTGAAATTCACCTGGACTGACGTTTGTTTGTTTGTTTGTTTGTTGTTTGTTGTTTGTAGGTTTGGGTCACTCACAGCTGGTCCTGACGGCGGTTCTGGTCTCCATGGCAATCCTGCTGCTAATTGCCGTGGCGATGGTGTCGCTGTACTGTTACCGGTGAGACTGACGACCCTAAAAATACAAATAACAAACTTTTACAATGCCATGACGGAGTCACTGGGTTCCCTGGACTAGGGATGGGTCAACGATTAATTCTCAAAAAATAATCTGTGTCATGATAATCTTCATTTGTTCACGATTATGGTAGATATGTTATGCTGCGTTCACACCGCAAGCTACCCAGCGACAAAAGTCGTGTCGCCCACTGACGTAGCGTCGCGGGTCTATAAATACCTCATTGTTGTTGCCGTCGGCCGTCGATCGGTGACGTCACGTCCGCTCGAGTTTCACTGCGATCATATATCATATAATAGGATGTATGAGCGGACATTATTCCAGCTGTATCCTTTTCATTCTCTTATCAAACACAAAACACTGCAGCTGATGATGCAGCAGTATTATCTGTGAGTTTACCGCGGTCCGTCTAGGCTGAACTAATGTCCTCACTGAGATTAGTTCCACTTAGACGGAACTCATCCGCCCTGTAGTCCGGATGAATAACTGTCTGTCTCGGGTACCGTCACACGTACACACACCGCTGATTGGCTGATGCTGCACAGCCACACACGACATCGCCTGAAAAGATCAACTTTTATTTTACTTTGACATCCCGCGATAAGCTATGTGGTAGTGTGACAAGCGGCTGTCACGTCTTGGGAGGGTTAGCCCGCCCCATCTGACTATACATTGACTTTGCATGAAGAGTGATCGCCGAGGTAGTACAAGTGGCGTCCGGTGTGAAGCGCAGCATTAGTGTTGACATTTATTTTAGAAAACATGCATATATCTATATATATATATATATATATATATATATATATATATATATATATATACACATATACACACACACACATATATATAATACAGAACACCTTTGGGATGAATTAGAGCAGAGACTGAGAGCCAGGGCTTCTTGTCCAACATCAGTGTGTGAGCTCACAAATGTTCTTCTGGAAGAATGGTCAAAAATTCCCATAAACACTCCTAAACCTTGTGGACAGCCTTCACAGAAGAGTTGAAGCTGTTATAGCTGCAAAGGGTGGACCCACGTCAGATTGAACCCTATGGATTAGGAATGGGATGGCACTGAAGTTCATATGAGAGTCACGGCAGTTGAGCGAATACTTTTGGAAATATAGTGAACGTTAGGGCTGAACGATTTGAGAAAATAATCTAATTGCAATTTTCTCCCCCAATATATCGATTTACTCTGCGATTGTTTTAATGTTCCTCATCTTATGTATTCTTAAACAAACATAAGCAGCAGATCTTTTTAGAGTAAAACCAACATGACATTAAATTAATCTAAGGATAAAAGATTTGAGAAAAAGTGGAGAAGTGAAAATGGTATGAAATTGCAAAAAAAAAAGGGGAAAATTTGGCAAAAAAAATCCAAAAGTGGCTTAGGAAAATTGATTATGGCAGCAAAACTGGTAATTAAATTTGAAATTAAATTTCAAAAACCATGCAAAAATTCCAAAAATGGTTCTGACAGTGGCCAAAAAAGATGAATGGGGGCAAAATAGGCATAAAGTTGTAAAAACAGGTTAAAAAAGGTAAAAATGGTCCAAAAATGGGAAAAAAGGTGTATGAATAGAGGTAAAAAAATAGGCATTAATATTGCAAAAAACTACATCACAATGCCGAAATGTTCAACACATTTTGGGCTAAAATATTGAACCTTCTGGGATTTGAAAATTGTAACAAGCCATATTGAGATTTAATCTAATTTGTGATAAACTGTTCAGCCGAGTGGATGTTAAGGCAGGGCAGAGACTAGAACCCTCCGGGTGACTGCGGTGCCACGTGGATCAGGTCTTCTACCCTAAACCAGCGTGTGGGTCCACCTGATCGGCTCCACGTTCAGTCTGGTGGTGTCTCATCGTCAAACGTGTGTGTTAAATCCAAACTTATCCGGGCGAGGGTCCGTCAGAGCGGTCAGGATGCTCCTCCCTGCAGAACAATGAAACAGTGACCTGAGTTCACTCGGCAGGGCGGGACAGCGGCTACATTCAGACGGAGAAACTCGACACTCAGAGAGACAGAAACATTCCTGAGAGAGAAGAAAGGAGTGTGTGCGCTTTGTGTTTGTGTGTCTCACGGGGAATAAAGAATCCTGCAGCTGCTGAAAACCTCCCCCCCCCCTCTGCTTTCAGGAAGAGAACCAGGGACTCAGACCTGCATGATAAGACCGGACACTACCAGATGGGACAGAGTAAGTTTAACGACCGCACACGCCTATCAGTGAAGTAACCACTGTGTTTAAACATCCACACAAACAAACACAACAAACATTCTACAGTCTGCATCGACACAAACGTCAACAATCTGACATTTTACTAAATATAAGCATACTTCATAATCTACTCTTTTACACTGTATGTAGCAAACTACATTTAAACAATATCTTCATATTACAAATTTCAACATTCAACAGTTAAATATTCTACATCTACAAACTTAAACATTCTACAACTACGTACTTTAACGTTCTACATCTATGTACTTTAACAATCTACATCTACAAACTGTAACAGTCTAGGTACTTCACATTTAACATTCTACTTCTACATACTTTAACATTCTACATCTACTAATTTAAAAATTCTACAACTACAAACTTAAACAGTCTAGGTACTTTACATTCAAGATTCTACATACTTCAATGTTCAACATTTTCATACTTTAACATTCTACATCTACATACTTTAACAATCTATATCTACAAACTTAAACATTCTACATCTAGGTACTCTAAAAGTCTTGACATTTCACATTCAATATTCTACATCTACACACTTTACCATTCTACATCCACATACTTTAAAATTCTCCATCTACAAACTTAAACAGTCTAGGTACTTCACATTTAACATTCAACATCTACGGACTTTAAGTCTAGATACTTCACATTCAACATTCTACATCTATGTACTTTAACAGTCTAGATACTTCACATTAAATATTCTACTTCTCTGAACATTCTACATTTACAAACTTAAACAGTCTAGGTACTTCACATTTAACATTCTACATACTTCAATGTTAAACATTATACATACTTTAACATTCTACATCCACAAACTTAAACATTCTAAATCTACGTACTTTAACAGTCTAGATACTTCACATTCAACATCTACATTTACATACTTTAACATTCAACATCTACATTAAAATTTTACATCTACATACTTTAACATTCTACATCTACAAACTTAAACAGTCTAGATACTTCACATTCAACATTGTGCATCTACATACTTTAACATTCTACATCTACAAACTTTAACATTCGACATCTACGTACTTTAACAATCTAGATGCTTCACATTAAACATTCTACATACTTGAATGTTCAACATGTATTTTTTTACATCTGCGTGTTTGGACATTTTGCTGCCCAACATCCAAGCACTTCAAATTCTACATTTACTTACTTCAACTTTCTGTCTCTGTGCCACATACTTTCACATTCTACATATTCATATTTCCTATTTCAATATTCTACATTTATATACTGTAACATTCACCATCGACATGAATATAGACGCATATTAAGGCTGATACATGCTCAGTGTCCACATCATGACTGATTTTAATGATTTTAATTTTGTGAATGTTTTGTTTGACGTAGCCATGAAGGTCTACATCGACCCGTTTACCTACGAGGATCCAAACGAGGCCGTGAGAGAGTTCGCCAAGGAGATCGAGGCGTCCTTCGTGAAGATCGAGGAGGTAATCGGAGCAGGTGAGACCTAAGAAAACTTTTTAAAAAATTGTTTATCCAAGCCATTTTTTTGAACAGAGCAAAAAAATGGACAGGAATTTAAAAATTAATATGTTTTTTAAGAAGATACAAAAAACAATGCAAGATTTTTTTAAGAAATGTTTAGAGAATCCAGGGAAATTTTTTTGAATTTTTTTTTTTTTTTTTTTTAGAAATAAAATGTCCACTTTATGTTGATTTCATTGTATCATTAAAAACTGACATCGTGCCCAGCCCTACCGTACAGTCCCCAGGAGCCTGTGGACATTTTTCAGGTCTTAAAGAAGATTTCACGGACTTAATAACGCAGAATCTTTTTTTAATAATCCCAGTTCAAACCTTGCAGCTCAGAGTTTTTCCTCCTGAGTAAAAACATGTCTGCAGGTTTTAGGGAGACTTTTATTTTGTAATGCCTGCCAGGTGAGCGTGTGACCTTTGACCCCTTAAATGAGGACGTCAACTTTCCCAGCGAGAGGAAAAAATTGGTGATCAGGCTGTAAAAACACGGAGCAGATCCGGGCTGCAGCGTGGATCCAGTTTTATTAAAGTAAACATCTGTGTAGCCGCGGTAACAGTAGTCCAGTCTGACGGCTTTAGCGTGTAGTTTTCAACACGGCCGGCGAACACGCAAACACATGTAGGTGCTGTGAGGAGGTGTTGGTATGTGCTAATGAGCCTTAAAGGGACAGTACACCTTTTATGTGCGAGTGTGTAACTCATTTAATCTGTTTAAACATGATTACAACTTAACATTTATTTATTTTACTTAATTCAAGAAGCTTTTTAATTTAATTTTAGAGTGTTTAATGATTTTTCAACCTGATTAAATCCACTGCAAATAAAACAGAAATCCTGACGTGTCAAAATGCTACAAGAAAAACATTTTATTAAGACTTTGTTTACCTGTCACTGCTGATTAAAGTCTGCAGAGTCACAGCTTATCAGGTCCTATGGTGGCCCGGGAGGGCTGAAAACAAGACAAAAAATACAATCAACAGTCATCAACATTACAAAACACAAACAAATCTAACACAAACACAAGTAAAAAAACAACAAAAAAACAGTAAAAACTACGAAAACAAAATCTTAACAAGTAAATAATTAAAGCAGAAACAGAATAAAAACAGTGGAGATGCATCATAAAATACAAAAGGGCAAGAAAAAAAAAATAGAAAACAATGAAAACAGATTTCTAACACGTTTAACAGAACTTAACATGAAAAAATAAATTTCTACACAAATAAAATTAAAAATCATATTAAAATCAACAAAACAATGCTGCATTAAAGTAGTAATACCATGTAAAAATACAACAAATATAATTTAATATGACAAACAACAATAAATAAAAATTAAAAAACTAAACTAAAAAGGAATGATTTACAAGTATTCAAATTAAATAAAACACAAAACTGACATATGCAAAAAAAAAAAGAAAAAAACACTATTTAAATTTATCATGCAACCTATTTAAGGAGACAACAAAAAAATCACAAACACATTAAATTGCAACAAAAATCAAGTAAGAGATGCAAGAACAAATTTAAAGCAACAGATTTACATAAAACAACAACAGTTGAATATGTTAAAATCGCACTAACAAAAGTAAAAATGCAACAAGAATAATTACACAGCAGCAAGAAAATGCAGGAAATAAAAAAGTGCAAAAATTATCGAACAGAGTGATAAACGTATAAACAACAAAATCAACTGAAACGCTACATCAAATTGAAACTTTTGAAAAGAAATAAACATGATAAACTATCACAACAACAAGAAATAAGTTCCTAAAATTACATGAGTGCATATGAATAAGTAAGGAATACAATAATAAGTTTCACAAACAAATTAAACAAATTATTTTATCCAAATTTTTAAAAATTAAAGAGGAGCAACAAATCAAAAAATGGGAAAGTAAATTAAAAAAAATACATCACATACAATTACCCAAAAAAAGAAAACAGCTAAACAACACCATGAAAAAAAATCCATAAATTGTTCATCACAAGCAAAACCTATAAAAATATTTGAGACATATATAACTATTATTTGACAAATGAAAACAGTAATGAAAATATCAAACAGCAAATTTGAAACTGCATCAACAAAATAAACAAGTTAACAAATATTAAAAACATCAAAAGGCATCAGAAAAAAAAGAAAAGAAAAAAAAACAATACAACAAATATAAAAAAACGCAATATTAGGAATTAATGCCCAAAGTGAGCTGGCTTGGAGGTGTTGGGAGCAATCTCCAAACCACAAATGTTTTTAAAATATAATTTATCATTTAGATGCTTTGCTCGAATTAAATAGTATTTTAAGGCTTCAGATAATGAAGTTCCCAAAGGTTCGATGTCTAAAACTTTTGTTTCTTTAGCCAACCAAAGTTCATAAATCAGCACATCCACAGAAACAAAGAATCGTCTCACATCGTATTAAAACAATCAGCGAGTGTTCTGGCGTCCCTCAGGGCTCAGCTCTTGGTCCCCTTGCGTTTGGTCTTTTACGGTCAAGCTAACTCTTCGCCGTTCCTCTCCAGGTGAGTTTGGCGAGGTGTGTCGTGGTCGCCTGAGGATCCCGGGCAGGAAGGAGAACTACGTGGCCATCAAGACCCTGAAGGGCGGGTACACGGATAAGCAGAGGCGGGACTTCCTGTCGGAGGCGTCCATCATGGGTCAGTTCCAGCATCCAAACATCATCCACCTGGAGGGCGTGATCACGACGTCGTGTCCCGTCATGATCCTCACCGAGTTCATGGAGAACGGGGCGCTCGACAGCTTCCTGAGGGTGAGAGGGCGGGGCTTCGTCTACGTCAGTCTGTCCGTCCGTCTGAAATTTAAATGAGGCCTGTAAAAGTCTTGAATTTGATTTTATTAAATAAGGCCTTAATTATTTTTTTAAGGCTATAAAGTTTTTTAAAAAGTCTGAAAAATATATTTAAATAAAATATAAAAATATTTATTTTTTTTAAATGTAAGATCTTTTAAAGTACAAAGTAATATATTTGCAATATAAAGCCAGAACAAGTCCTTAATACAATAGTTTAATATTAGGCCTTAAAAAAGATTGATAAGTCAGAGATTATATTTTTCAATTTAATTCCAAAAACTTTATTTTTGTGCCTGGGGGAAACAAATAAAAAACAGATGAATGAAAATTTAAATATGAGGCCTTCAAAAATCTTTTTTGGAATTAAATAAGGCCTTAAATGTCTTTTTAATTTTTAAGGCTCTAAAAAGTTATTTAAAAAGTCTTAAAAATATACTAACATAAATTATAAAAATAATGAAAACATTATCAAAACTATATATTTTTTTAAAATAAAAGATCTTTTAAAGTAAAAAGTAATATATTCACAATATAAAGCCAGAACAAGTCCTTAATACAATAGTTAAATATAAGGTCTAAAAAGACCTTTACAAGTGTGAGATTAAATTTTCAATTCAGTCCCAAAAACTTTATTTGTGCCTGGGGGATACAAATAAAGACCAGATGAATGAAAATATAAATACAAAGACTTGAAAAGTCTGTTTTGGGAATTAAATCATTTAAAAAAAAATTTAAGGCTCTTAAAAGTTTTTTTTTAAAAGTCTGATAAAAAATATATTAAATTATAAAAATAAAAGTATATTATCAAAAATATATTTTTGAAATGTTGTCTTTCAAGTAAAAAGTAATATATTTGCAATATAAAAGCCAGAACAAGTCCTTCATACAATAGTTTAATGTAAGGCCTTAAAAGAGCTTTACAGGTCAGATATAATATTTTTTAATTTAATTCCAAAAACTTTATTTGTGCCTGGGGGACACAAATAAAGATCAGATGAATGAAAATTAAATATAAAGCCTTGAAAACTCTTGAATATGATTTTTTAAATTAAATAAAGCCTTAATTCTGTTTTAAATTTTTAAGGTGATAAAATTGTTTTTTTAAAAAGTCTTGAAAAAATATTTAAATAAAATATAAAAATAAATTCTTTTTTTTTTTAAATATAACATTGTTCAAAGTAAAAAGTAATATATTTGCAAAGGCCAGATGAATTAAAACATAAAAACAAAGCCTTTAAAAGTCTTTTTTAGAATTCAATGAGGCCTTAATTTCTTAATTTTTAAGATTCAAAAAAGTTTTTTTGAAAGTCTTAATACATTATATTTATGAAGGATTTATTTAAAAAATGAATATTTATTAACAAAAACATATATATATTTGAAACACAAGATCTTTTAAAGTAAAAAGTAATGTACTTCCAATATAAAGCCTGAATAAGTCCTTAATATAATAGTTTAATATAAGACCTTAAAAGAGCTTTATAAGTCTGAGATTAGATTTTCAATTCAGTTCCAAATATTTGTGCCTGGTGTGTTATTAAAGTCACACATAGGCAGCAAACCAAAAAAATGAATACAAGGTCATAGAAAGCTGTTAATTAGATTTTATTTAGTCCTTAAAAGTCTCTTTGTCCATTCATCCCCCTGTCCGTCCGTCCGTCTGTCTGTCCAGATGAATGACGGACAGTTCACCACCATCCAGCTGGTCGGGATGCTGCGCGGCATCGCGGCCGGGATGAAGTACCTGTCCGACATGAGCTTCGTCCACAGAGACCTGGCAGCCCGCAACATCCTGGTCAACTCCAACCTGGTCTGTAAGGTGAGTCTCCACACCTGTCCGTCTGTCTGACCCTCTGTCCGTCCACCTGTCTGTCTGTCCACCTGTCTGATCCTCTGTCCATCCACCTGTCCTTCTACCTAACCGTTCACCTGTCTGACCCTCTGTTCGTCCACCTGTCTGACCACCTGTCTGTCTGTCCATCCACCTGTCCGTCCACCTGTCTGACCCTCTGTCCATCCACCTGTCCTTCTACCTAACCGTTCACCTGTCTGACCCTCTGTCCGTCCACCTGTCTGTCCACCTGTCCGTCTGTCTGACCGTCTGTTCTGTCTCGTAGGTGTCGGACTTCGGCCTGAGCAGATTCCTGACTGAAAACTCATCAGACCCGACCTACACCAGCTCTCTGGTGAGTGCACGGCTAATGATGCTAACCAGCATGCTAACAGAATAAATCAACAAATAAAATTAATAAAAATAAGAAGAGAAGAAAACATGCCCCGAATGTTGGAAATAAAGTTCAGACATCACTGAAAAATTAAACAAAGAAATGAGGTTGCAATGAAAAATAATAACAAAAATAATAAGATCCTAAACATAAAGTCACATCAGAAGAAAAATTGGTCAAAACATAAAAAATAAATCAAAATGACAAGATAAATAAAACTTTTAAGATAAGTAGAATGTCAAATGTCCAAAAATGTCAAAGATCAAGAAAAAACCTGAATGTCACCATATTAAAAAAAATGAGAAAAATTTAAGAAAAAAAAAATGTTCACGAATGAGTCATAACATTAAAAAAAGTCAAAATGTTAAGAATAATTTTGAAGTATTAGAAGTTCGAAACTTGTTCTTTGCATGTCAAAATGTAGAAAGCCAGAAAAAAAAAATTAGAATGTCAAAATGTTGAGAAAAAGAATGACAAACAAGTCAATTCATTTCTTTCAAGACAAAGTATGAATAGTGCAATGACATCTAAAGTGTCAAAATAATTCAAAATTTAAAGAGAAAGTTTAAATGTAAAAAAAAAAAAAAGTGGCAACAAAAGTTGGAATGTTGATTAAAAAAGATATTTAAAGTTTTTAAAGTAGAAATAAAAATTGAGAAATGTATTGGAATATTTGAGAAAAGAGACTTAAATGTCTTTTTTATTTCTTTAGAAGTTTGGACCTTTAGGGAATCAAAAGTGAAAATAAAGAAATTAAATAACTTGTTTAGGAAAGAGATGAAGCGTTGAGAATTGAAGTTGCATTTTGGAGAACGAAATTTAAAATTCATGAAAATGTTGAAACTTTAAAAAACCTAATTGATATTTTTTCAACAAAACTCTTGACATTTTTGCCCCTCTCTTTAAATTCAGATTTTTATTTTACAAAAATGCCAACTGATCTGATTGGCTGTCCTCCCTGGAGTCCCTCAGGGTTCTGTTGTTGTTGCTTTTTATTTTGATGCTTTTATTGTGGAAAAACTGCTGTTTTCCTGTGAGGTAACTTCCTGTCACGTTTCAGGGAGGAAAGATCCCGATCCGCTGGACGGCGCCAGAGGCCATCGCCTACAGGTGGGTGTTCGAACATTTGAAATATTTCAAACATTAAACCATGAAATGATGAAATGATAGAACTAATAAAAGAAATGAAATAAAAGAAATGGAAAAGTTAACGTATAAAATCAGAGGGAATTCAAGAAATGGTCAAATATTGTGGATAAAATGGGAAAACAGAGAGACAAATAATGTGAAGTAATGATATTAAAAATACTAACACTAGTGATATTAATATTAATCTTAAACTCACAAAAAGGGGAGCACTTACCTTTTTTTTAAATAGATTTATGTAACTATTTTATTCAACTTTTTCTTGATTTTGGACTTTGTATCAGTGGTATTTCCATCTATCTTACTAGGTCTGTGGGTATTTATGTATCTATATATCTATTATTTTACTTACTCTACTATGTAAACAGTCTATCAATTTCTAAGGTTTAACTATAACTGTACAGGTATCTTTGTGAACTAAGTCTTCTTCTTAAATTTTTTTATTATGATCGCTATTATTCATTTCAATTTTTTTTTGGGCTTTCTTGTTTTTTTATGTTTGATATATTTTATTATGGCATTTCTCTTGATTTGTTGTATAAATAATGCATCACAGTGGTGTTTCACAATTGGGAAAAAATAAATAAATATGAAAAATAAATAAATACATAAATCGTGAATCAGAACCGAATTAAAAGCTTTTATCTTCTCACAGGAAGTTCACGTCAGCCAGCGATGCGTGGAGTTACGGCATCGTAATGTGGGAAGTGATGTCATACGGCGAGCGGCCATATTGGGACATGAGCAACCAGGACGTAAGAAAACCGCCATGTTTGCCCTTTAATGAGGTATTAAATAAATAAAATAAATAATAACAAACCCCGCCCCCCTCTCAGGTGATCAACGCCATCGAGCAGGACTACCGGCTGCCGCCGCCGCCGGACTGCCCCGCCTCTCTGCACGCACTCATGCTGGACTGCTGGCAGAAGGAACGAGCCAATCGGCCGAGGTTCTGCGACGTGGTGGCCTCACTCGATAGGCTGATCCGTAACCCCGCCTCCCTGAAGCTGACGCACCCGGAGGGGCCGTGGTGAGTCTGGGAGCAGGTCGCTAAGGTCAAAGGTTAGGCTGGTTTGTACCTGCAGGAGCGTCACGCCCGAGTCGGGTTGTTTTGAGAAGCAAAAACTTTTTAGTGATTTGGTTCGTCGGCGCAGAACTAAGACCAAAAAACTCTTCATCTGGGCCGTTTGGTCTTTGAGAACACAAAAAAACAAATCCCTCTGTCCTGTAAGAGTTTAAGTTATTTTTATAAAAAAAACAAAAAAAAGCCTCAAAAAGTTTAAAAAGACTTGAATTCAGTTTTAAGACAAAAGGCCTACAAAGTATTAAATGAACATTTCTAAATAAAAAGCCTTAAAAGTCCCAAAAATGATTTTTGAAACATATGATCTTTAAAGTTTTAAATTGACTTTTCTTATAAAGCCTGAAAAGTCTTTTTGAATACATGGCTCTAATTTACTTTCAATAATCTTATAATATTTTAATATATTATAACAAAAAATAAATAAAAATGTTAAATCAATAAAAGTCATATTTTTGAAAAATAAGGTCTTTAAAAATAAAGATAATTCATTCGAGACATAAGGCCAGAAAAAGTTTTCTTTTTAGTACATGACACATTTCTTTTTAATAGTCTGATATTATAAATGTATTTTGTAAAACAGATAAAATGTAAAATAAAAAAAAGTTATATTTTTGAAAAAAAAAGGTATTTATAAATGAAGATAATGCATTTGAGAGATGAGGCCTGAAAAAGTCTTTTTTTTAATTACACCGCTCTTATTTCTTTTAAATAGTCTTATAATAGTATTTTAATATAAAAGTTCTTTAAATATAAAATCAATAAAAGTTAGTTTTGAAAAAAAAGTTTTTTTAAAAATAAAGATAATGCATTGAAATATGAGGCCTGAAAAGTATTTTCAAAAAGTGCTCTAATTTGTTTCCTGTCTTATAGAATTTTAAATATATTATCAAACAAATATATTTAAATGTAAACAAAATAAAATTAATGTTTCGGAAATATAAGGTCTTTAAAAATAAAGTTAATGCATTTGAGATATGAGGCCTGAAAAAGTCATCAATTTTTTTTTTTGTACAACACCTTAAAAGGTCTGGAAAAGTCTGACATTACATTTTTAAATAAAAGACTTTAACAGTTCTTTAATAGTTTTTAGTCAGATCTGTTAAATTTAAGGCCTGGAAAAGTCCTGGAAAGTTTTTAATTTGATTAAACTGTCAGAGTCGGCTCCTCAAACCGTCTCATGTTTGATCAGCACGTCCCTTCTCTGTCCTCATGGACGTAAACAAACAGTGACGTTTCCGTAAGAGTCGGGACGGCGGGCCCTGACTGCTGGTCGTCATGGTGACCGAGGCGTCCAAACTCAGCGGAGTGATTGACAGGCGAGGAATGTAATTTATGCACCAGCTGCTGGGGTCAGAGGTCACAGTCTGCAGACTCAAAGGCACACACACTCATGGGGAGCCTGTGCTCAGGGGGGCGGGGCCAGCAGTGTGATTGACAGCTTTGCTCAGGAGGGCGGGGCTAGCGGTGTGATTGACAGCTGTTTACTCAGACTGGAGTGTTTCCACGGGCAGGTGCTCGAGTTCACGCTCCTGAAAACAGTTTGGATTAAACATGTCCGTATGTTTAGAGCAAAGGCAGACGGACTGGATTAAAAATATTTATATCATAGAAATTAACACAACAAATATACAAAAATAAATCACTAAAAAAATGAAAAAAACATTTTTGAAATATAAGATCTCAAAAGGTAAGATTATGTTTTTGAAATAAGAAAAGTCTGAGATTAAGTTGTTTCATATAAGGTCTCAAAAGATCTTGAAAATTTAACACTGGGTTTGTTAAATTTAAGGATTGAAGTGTTAAAGTTCTAAAAATAAAACGGTCTAAATCTAAACATATTTTTTAAAACAAAGGCCTTAAGAAAATCTTAATTTAGTTTGTGAAATATTAAGGCTTTAAAAATCTTGTATTTTACTTTTTTTTTAACTTTAAAAAACCTTTAAAGCTCTAAATTTTTTAATTTAAATTATATTTTACATTAATTACAAAACTAATTAATTGAAATTTAAATAATAATTATATTTTTAAATAGAGGATCTTTAAAGATAAGATTGCGTTTTTGAAATAAAAGGCCTGAAAAAGTCTTAGATTAAGTTGTTTAATATAAGGTCTTAAAATGTCTTGAATATCTTACATTAGGCTTGTTAAATGTAAGGTCTGAAAAGTCTTTTAAAAGTTGTAAAAATACGAGGTTAAAGTAGATTTTTGAAATATAGGACCTTACATCTTAATTTAGTTTCAGGTACATAAAATCTTTAAAAATCTTGTATTTGATTTTTTTTAATTAGACCACAAGAAATATCGTGAGGCCGTAATTTAAAAATATATATTTTAAATAAATTATAAAATTAAAAAAATAAAAATAATAATTAGATTTTCAATTTATAGGGTCTTAATAAGTTAAAGTTATGTATTTGCAATATAACATAATGACTCAAAAGTTAGGTATTTGAAATACAAGGTCATTAATGGATTTAATTAGATTTTATTTGAATATAAGGCATTTTAAAACTCTTAACATTAGATATTTTTGTCATATAGGTGTCCGTCCACCTGTAGCATTGATGACGTGGTTAATATTGTTCTTATAATGATAATATCTTATATTTTCCTGTCCGTCAGTCCGTCCCAGCCGCTGTTGGACCAGCGTGTCCCTCCCCCTCTCTCGGCCTGTGCGTCCGTCTCCGAGTGGCTGCGAGCGATAAAGATGGAGCGGTACGAGCACAGCTTCCTGCAGGCCGGCTTCAACAGCCTGGACATCGTCTCCCAGCTCAACACAGAGTGAGAACCTTTAGAACCTTTAGAACCTTTGTCCGTCCTGAAGCTGTATCATTACTGACCCGTCTGTCCACCTGTCTCCGCAGAGACCTGCTCAGAGTGGGCGTGACCCTCGCCGGACACCAAAAGAAAATCCTCTCCTCCATCCAGACGCTCAGGATACACAAAGCCCCGCCCACTCTCCTCTACTGACCAATCACACGATGCCTTTAACTGGAACGCTCAGGACGAAGCAACGAGTGCCTCAAACGGACCCTGAAGTGCCGACCAATCAGGACGAGCGATGGACAGCCAATCAGCATCGAGAGAGTCATGTGACGACGGCTCGGCCAATCAGAGGAAAGACTGTACAGCACTAAGGAGACTCTTCTGTAAGAGCAAGAGGAGCCGGACCAATCAGCTTTGAGCTCGGTTGGTTGTGCCTCTTCTTGGGTCACCACTATGCCCCGCCCCCTGCATTAAATCCTAGCTGGGATTGGTTCACAGCTGGGATATATGGAGCCAATCAGGATGAGCCAAAAACCACTTGGACTTCTGAAAAGGAGAAAGCAGCGATGGTGATTTGATCTGTTGGTAAAGCTCTTCGGCTGCCAGTGGAGCATCACACCTGTGGAGACCTTTATGCCCTTATTTGGAATATCCTTCAAATGCCACTCCCCTTTTTAATGGGCTGGAATATTCTGGATTTATCCAAACTTCTGACTGCATGAGGATATTTCCATGGATGTTAAAAACAGGAAACACTGGTACTCCAAATGGACGAAGATCTCACAGGATTACTGGGATGTCCTTAAACGTTTTACTCTCCAGGAATATTTTAATATCGCCTCAAAATCGAACCTTTTGGGGAGGCGTCTCCGGAGTATCGTGTTTTTCAAAAGTGAAGATCCTCAAAGTTTTATGCAAATGACTCGGACCTTCCTCTTGGCAGAAGTCTTTGGAATATTTGGACTGAAGTTTCTTGTGAAAAAGTTTGTTGGACACCTTCACATGGAGAAACGATCAAAGTACTCGAGTAAATATCGCTGAGCCTTCGCCGTGCCCACACTGATGGATCCACGACGGACTTCAAACCTTTAGAACAAACTTTCCAAAAGTGAAGAGCAAGAGAAACTAACTGACTTATCGTTAATTTAAAGGATATTTAATGTTAAAAAAGCAGAACAAATCAGATCATTGTTTGATTCCATAACATTTCAGAGAACAGAGAAAAACACAAACAGACAAAAAACTCATTTTCTTGGTTTTGGATTTTAAGGTTTTTAAAACTAATGGTTGATAAAACGATGACATAAAAATGCACAAATGTTTGGGACAATATTAGAAAAGGCGGGAATATTTGAAAATAAAAAAGAAATGTAAACAGTTTAAGATAGATGACACTGAGTTTGGTACCCCCCCCCCCAAAATAAATCACATTAGTAAGTGATTAAGTATTTAAATTAATAATAATGGTAAAAATAATAACAGCTTTAAGCTAAATATTCCTGAATTTATTGGACTCTTCCAAACAGTTGAGCAGGGAGTTAAGGGGTTAATTTGTCTACCTTCGCGTAATTCTTGAGATTAAAGTACAGCTCAGGTGTAAACACGCCGGGCTATGCCATCTTGAAGGCAAGGGGACCAAAAATAGCTGCACTCTGATTGGTCAAAGGCATCACCATGTTGATTGCCTCGCCCTGATTTGTCGAAGGCATCACCATGATGATAGCTGCGCCCTGATTGGTCAAAGGCATTGCTATGTTGATAGCTGCGCTCTGATTGGTCAAAGGCATTGCCATGTTGATAGCTGCGCTCTAATCGGTCAAAGGCACCATGTTGATAGCTGCGTCTGATTGGCCAAAGGCATCACCATATGTTGATAGCTGCGCTCTGATTGGTCAAAGACACCACCATGTTGATTGCCTCGCCCTGATTTGTCGAAGGCATCACCATGATGATAGCTGTGCTCTGATTGGTTGAAGGCATCACCATGTTGATAGCTGCGCCCTGATTGGTCAAAGGCATTGCTATGTTGATAGCTGCGCTCTGATTGGTCAAAGGCATTGCCATGTTGATAGCTGCGCCCTGATTGGCCAAAGGCACTGCGATGTTGACAGCTTTGCCCTGATTTGTCGAAGGCATCACCATGTTAATACCTGCACTCTGATTGGTAGAACACATCACCATTTTGATAGCTGTGCTCTGATTGGTCAAAGGTATTGCCATGTTGATAGCTATGCTCTGATTGGTAGAAGGCATCACCATGTTGATAGCTGCGCTCTGATTGGTCAAAGGCACCATGTTGATAGCTGCGCCCTGATTTGTTGAAGGCATCAGCATCTTGATAGGTGTGCTCTGATAGGTCAAAGGCACTGTGATGTTGATAGCTGCGCACTGCGTGGTTGGCACACTACAATCGAGAATGCTGGGATGTATGAAATATATTTCTACGTAAAGTCGTTGCTTTAAGTACGGTAAGATGGTCAGCAGGTATCGTCTGTGAGAGAATAATGGTGCAACAGAAAAATACCGTTGAAAATGTTGTCAAAAAGAGAAAGTTACCCAGCAGCAGCATTCAAAAGAAAGGAGACTGAAGAGAAGCTGGTAGGAAATTTGCCGTGAGTGAAGCTAACATTTGTGGTTGGAGATAAAAGGAAGCAGAGATAACGAAGGACAGACCGACATAGAAGCTTTTGGCCGTTTGAGAAATACGGTTATGGTGAAATTGGGGTGCACGTTATATCTGAGCACAAAGTTTTTCCTGGAAAAAACAAGAAAAATGGGATGCGTATATATATATATATATATATATATATATATATATATATATATATATATATATATATATATATATATATATATATATATTGTTTTATGGAGCTGTTAACTATTTTAGGAAAAGATCTAATCGTGATTTTTCTGGCAGATATTGTGATTTAAATTGACAAGTTACTTCAGATCAAGCTCCAGGTCAATATTCACCATGTTAACAGTACAGACAACAGTCAGGAAATCAATCATTAAAAGTACATAACACATCATTCATCATCTAATATTGATAAAAAATCTGTTTTCATTATTTAACGGTGAAGATGTGACGTTCGTGGCTCTTTTGATCGGCTCTTTAAGTAAACAAAGAGAACCGATTTTCAGTTTTGAGTACGGTAAACTGTTCTTAAATGTTAGTTACCTGATAGTTGAGCAAACAGATCCTGGGTCAGTCAGGAGCACTGCAGCTTTGTCGATCATGTGATTGCGTTGTTTCAAAACGATAACTCTTCATCACTGCCTAAAACCTTCTGAAACAGACTCCAAACTGGTTTGAAGTCCTGGATCCATGAGTGTGGGAACGGCTCCAGGAACAAAGACTAGAACTGTTGCATTTGTATTTTAGCACTTTTATATCCCTTATTTTATTGTGATCATGTTTTAAAGAAGAAGATCATCGTTTTATACTTTAAACTCACATTTCAGGATAAAGTGTATTTTTATTTCATAAAGAAAAAGAACAAAAACATCGTCTTATATTTCAAGGTTGTGCTGAAGTTCAGGACCAAAGATCATGTTTGTGGTTTCATGTATTGGTTGTAACGCCACCTGGTGCATGATGGGAATTTTAACCAGTGGTCTTCACATTGAAGGACGCTTGTTGTTTCTGATGTTTGGATTAAAGGCAACTGTTCAAGCCAAAGGACTGGGACTTAGTCCAAGATCTGGTCTAATATCTGATCTAAATCCTTCTGCTTATGTCAGAAATCTTGTCCAATATTCAGTCCAATATCTGGACTAGTTTCATTAAAATTGTGATCATAATCCGGTCTGATAGTCTTGTGTCTGCTCTGATTATATCAGTGTGATTTGCTCTTCGTCAAATCAGAAATTCAGTCTTAAATCCAGGCCTAATCTGATCCAGTCTGCTCTCTGCTTTTATTCTGGTCTGAAATCATTTCAGTGTGGTCAAAATCTGGACTAAAATCATCCTGGGAATCTGGTAGGGGTGTGATAAAAATCAGTTCACATAAGTATCAGGATTTTTGTTTGACGATTATTAAATCTTGTTAAAAATCGATTTTTTCAAAATTTAAATGCTTCATTTTAGTCTGTGTTAATAATCCACTTTTAAAGTCAGTCCAGTCTTTTGAGAGAGTATAAACAGCTGGCTGAATAAATCCTAAAACAGACTCACATGTGATGTGTATTTTTCCTGATATAGTCTGTAGGCATCATCATAGTTTCTTTTTCACTGGTGTTAAAAAAGATAACTAAAGATTGAAAATATCGGCAATATCGTAGAATCTCAATATCGTCCGGCTGTAGTATCTAATTACTGTAGTAATCTAATTTAATTTGGTCTAACATCAAGTTAGATTTAGAGCAATACTCAGTCTAAAATCTGGATTGATTGGGCTAATCTGGTCTAATACTTAGTCCAAAATCCAGTTTTAAATCCAGTCTGATATCTACCTGAAATTTGTTTGATATTAGTCTGCATGTCCGGTCCTGTTTGCAGTCGATAAATGGTCCGGTTTAGTCCAAAATCTGGTCCCATTTCAGGGATTGCATCGGTCTGATTTGGCCTAATATCCGATCTGATATCCAATTTGACACCTTGTTTGTTTTAGACTGGTTTCTGACTGGTTTCTGACTGATGTGGACTGACACCTGGTCTGGGTTTGACTTGGTCTGCAGTCTGATTTGGTCCAAAGTCCAGTCTGATAGTTAGCCTAAAGTCCAACTTAATGTGAAGTCCAGTTTGATTAAACCAGGATTAATATTTGGTTTAAAGCTAGGGTCTACGATCTGAAAACCAGTTTGGCTGTTGAGACAGATTTGAAAAACGCAGCCTGCCCCCCTTCACTCACCCCTCCCTCAGTGTTCCAAGATCCCGCCCCCCAGCTCTCATGTCACCTCCTAACAACACGCCTCTGATAGAGCAACAAGCTGGCTGGCATAAAATATCAACAAGAACCAAAAACACCTCGGCTCAACTGAAAGTAACAAACACGACAGTCATCCCCCTGTAACACACAGTAGCCATTTCAATTGGACCGACGGTGGTGAAGCGGGTCTGGCGTCGAAACTGTTAGCCAATCAGAGCAGAGCCGATTGTGGGCGAGGATTTATCTTTCTTGGCGTGTCTTCACCAGCTCAGTTTACAATGCTAACGCTGAGTGGCTAACTTATGCTAAAATCTATTGACAGAGCCTACCCGCTCCGACCAACAACATTCAGTCATTAGCCAGTACAGGCACAGACTAACCAGAGTTATCCAGCAGACATCTCCCACTGTAGTAAACGAAGCTATTGCCTGTTCAACCGGGGTGGAACGGCCGGTGCTGAAGGTCGGCCAGCGGCTGGTGCTGCAACTGTTCAGTAGCCGGCGCCCAGTGCTGCGGTCGTTTGCCAGCCGGTGGCCCGTGCTGCGGCCGGCTGTTTGGTAGCCGCTTGGTAGCCGCTTGGTAGCCGGCGGCCGGCGCAGTGTTCAACAATCCCAAATCATTCTGCAGCTTTTTCCACCGTACGATAATCCAATGTTGAGTCTCCGTTGGGACCTGTGTTGCTCATATTTCTTCCTTACTTCAGCCTTTTCCTCCAAACTTTTACGTTTCCTTCCCTTCAATGTGGAGGCTAACAGAAGCAGCCTACCAGCTCCATGACGCTTCAGTAGCTGTGCTGCTAGCTGATCACTGGTACATGAGAGAGGTAGTGGGGAGGAGGTGGGACCATGGGCGAGACGGTGCGTAGCAGGGGAGACAGGGGATTGGATGGACTCACAGACCAATCTGAAACGCCGGGAACAGCAATTCAGATTGACTATTATGCTGCTTTGCTGCAGATATACTGAATGGATTTTTTTCATTCTTTTTGGTCTTTATATTGTGTAGATTGGACCATAGGACCATAACGGTCTTATAAATGGTGTTATTAAGATGTACCAAGCTTCCAAATCGTAGACCATAGCTTTAACTTCAGGTCAAATCCCAGGATGTGGATTCTGGTTCTAAGTGAATCTGGATCAGCTGTGTGCCTTAATAAATCAATAAATCAATAAAAATGTGAATAATGGAAATGTCTGTCAGCCAATCACGATAAAGCTGAGCTGTCCTGTCCAATGAAATGTCTGTTTCCGTCTGTGAAGGGAGTCGATGGATCTGAAAACCAGATCCAGATCCAGAGCTCAACCTGAACGGGAACATGGCGAGCATGTGACCTCTGACCTCCAGCTGTGTGAGCGTTATCATCATGAAGGATGAGCGTGTGGCAGACGAACAGCAGAGCTCACACGGGGAGGGGAAGGTTTAACGGTCCATGTTTAAATTAAATGTTAAATTAAACCTGAACTAAACATCTACGGCTGTTACTGTCCATAAATGTAAAAAAAATTAAACTTAAAAGTTAAAAAAATTAAAAAAAAATTTCATTTAATAATTCAGAGATTAGATTATCAGAATTTAATTTTTTTTTTTTTTAGTTTGGTCCGTCTGACATTTGAAAGATTAAAAACTGGAAAATTTGAGTTTGATTTCTTTAACATCTCCAACATCTGGATTTAAAACATGAATCTGATTTCTGGTAAATTTATGATTTTAGATTTGATTATCCTAGATTTGGTTTCTCATAAATTTATGATTTTCCAATACTGTAGAAAAAAATCAGAGTTTGGTCTTTTATTTATTTAATATTCTGATTGTGGTTACATGAAAATTCAGACTTTTTCATCGTTAAATATTTTTTTATATTTTTGTCCTTTAAAAATAAAACCCTCTGAGTTTCTTATAAATTTCTAGATTTTTGAAAATAGATATTCTGCAAATTCTTGTAAATTTCATAATTCTAAATTAGTGTTTATTTTTCAAATTAAAAATAAATAGTTTGGGTTTCAGGTTAAATTCTGTCCTTGCTCTCTCAGTACTTCTCACTGTTAATAATTCAGAGATTGTTTTTTTTCAATTTGAGATTTCATTTAAACTTCAATCTTTATTTATTTATAAGTCCTGGTTTGGTTTGTCACACTTTTACGTCTTTGGAGAAATAATCTGAATTTGTGTTTTCTAAGTAAAAACTGTCCCGGTTTAATTTTTTTAATTTGTTTTTCCATTTCATGCATGAATTTTTAAATTTAAAAAGTCTATTTTGATTTTGTTTTTTTCAGACAAATATTTAAAAATTATTGAAAATGTTTGAATTCAAATACTTAAATTATAAATCTGAAAATTCCGGTCTCGTGGATCAGGTCTTTGTCTCAGTCCTGGTCTCATGTGGATCAGGTCTTTGTCTCTGTCCTGGTCTCATGTGGATCAGGTCTTTGTCTCATTCCTGGTCTCATGTGGATCAGGTCTTTGTCTCAGTCCTGGTCTCATGTGGATCAGGTCTTTGTCTCAGTCCTGGTCTCATGTGGATCAGGTCTTTGTCTCAGTCCTGGTCTAATGTGGATCAGGTCTCTTTCTCAGTCCTGGTCTAATGTGGATCAGGTCTCTTTCTCAGTCCTGGTCTGGGTTTTCCTTCCTGCTGTTTTCTGACTTAAACTGATCTACATGTATCCATCATGGCTGCCCTCGTCTCCACAAACCGCTTCGCTTTATAGAAACCAGCTGTGTGTGTGTGTGTGTTAGTGTGTGCATTAGTGTGTGTGTGTTAGTGTGTGTGTGTGTGCATTAGTGTGTGTTAGTGTGTGATGTGTAGGAAGGACATTTCATGGTGTTATTTCTCTATAATGAGCTCGATGTTGGCAGAGGAGCTCAGAAACAGAAGGTTTGTGTTTCATCTGGAGCTGACGGGTGTGTGTGTGTATAAGTGTTTATGTGTGTGTGGGTGTGTGTGTGTCTGTGTGTGTGTATATGTGTGTGTGAGTGATCCGTTGGCCTCCGTCCTGCTCTGTGTCTCTCTCTGCAGGACAATCAGACCTGACAGCTCTGAAGGGCCTCCGTGCACGTGTGTGTGCGTGTGTGTGTGTGCGCACATATGTATGTGTGTGTGTGGGTGTGTGTGGTGCAGACGACTTTTCCACTCCAAGATTTCCAGTTTCTGTTAAACCTCTTAACCTTAAACATACCAAACACAACCTGGAAACTCTTCAAGGACCTCTGCATCCACCCTGGAGACCTCAAGGACTCATGGAAACTCTATCAGGACCTCCACAGTCATCTTATAGCCTTGAACACCTCTTTAAGGACTCCTAAAAACTCTTCCAGGACCTCTGTTGTCCTGGACACCTCTTTAAGGACTCCTAAAAACTCTTCCAGGACCTCTGTTGTCCTGGACACCTCTTTAAAGACTCCTAAAAACTCTTCCAGGACCTCTGTTGTCCTGGACACCTCTTTAAGGACTCCTATATACTCTTCCAGGACCTCTGCAGTCCTTGATACCTCTTTAAGGACTCCTTGAAACTGTTCAAGGACCTCTGCACTCTCCTTGAACACCTCTATAGTCACCTTGAACACCTCTTTAAGGACTCCTATAAAATCTTCCAGGACCTCTGCTGTCCTGGACACCCCTTTAAGGACTCCTTGGAACTCCTTGAAACTGTTCCAGGACCTCTGCAGGCACCTTGAACACCTCTACAGTCACCTTGAAGCCTTGAACACTTCTTTAAGGACTCCTATAAACTGTTTCAGGACCTCTGTTGTCCTGGACACCTCTTTATGGACTCCTAAAAACTCTTCCAGGACCTCTGCAGTCACCTTGAAGCCTTAAACGCCTCTTTAAGGACTTCTAAAAACTCTTTCAGGACCTCTGTTGTCCTGGACACCTCTTTAAGGACTCCTAAAAAGTCTTCCAGGCCCTCTTTTGTCCTGGACACCTCTTTAAGGACTCCTATCTACTCTTCCAGGACCTCTGTTGTCCTGGACACCTCTTCAGGACTCCTTGAAACTGTTCAAGGACCTCTGCACTCTCCTTGAACACCTCTATAGTCACCTTGAACACCTCTTTAAGGACTCCTATAAACTGTTTCAGGACCTCTGTTGTCCTGGACACCTCTTTACGGACTCCTAAAAACTCTTCCAGGACCTCTGCAGTCACCTTGAAGCCTTAAACACCTCTTTAAGGACTCCTAAAACTCTTTCAGGACCTCTGTTGTCCTGGACACCTCTTAAGGACTCCTAAAAAGTCTTCCAGGCCCTCTTTTGTCCTGGACACCTCTTTAAGGACTCCTATCTACTCTTCCAGGACCTCTGTTGTCCTGGACACCTTGTTAAGGACTTCCTTGAAACTGTTCAAGGACCTCTGCACTCTCCTTGAACACCACTATAGTCACCTTGAACACCTCTTTAAGGACTCCTATAAAATCTTCCAGGACCTCTGCTGTCCTGGACACCTCTTTAAGGACTCCTTGAAACTCCTTAAAACTGTTCCAGGACCTCTGCAGTCACCTTGAACACCTCTGCAGTCACCTTGAAGTCTTGAACACCTCTAAGGACTCCTATAAACTCTCCCAGGACCTCTGCAGTCCTGGGCACCTCTTTAAGGACTCCTTAAAACTGTTCCAGGACCTCTGCAGTAACCTCGAACACTTCTACAGTCACCTTGAAGCCTTGAACACCTTGTTAAGGACTTCTTCAAACTTTTCCAGGACCTCTGCAGTCATCTTATAGCCTTGAACACCTCTTTAAGGGCTTCCTTGAAACTCTTCCAGCATTTGTACCTGCAGACCAGAACTCCTTGAAACTTCTCCAGGACCTCTACAGTCACCTTGAACACCTCTTTAAGGACTCCTTGAAACTCTTCCAGGACCTCTGCAGACACCTGGAGACGTCCTTAAGAACATCTGCCTCTTCTTGAATATCCTGACATTTCTCTAAAGAGTCCTGGAAACCTGGAGCCTCTGATTCAGGCCCCAGACCTGGTCTTGAAAAAGTAGCAACAGTTACTATTAATAAATTACTTATTGATTTTTGTATTAATTAAAAAATAATTTATTTATTTTGTTATAATTTTAGTGAATTTTACAATAAATTAAATATAATTAAATAATGAAAAAGAGTAAATCTGATTTATGTTATAAATTATGTAATTACATTTAATTTGAGATATTTCAGACTGTGGTGTCTGAAAACTTTCTTCTCCTGTTTTTATATTTATTTATTATTTGTCCATATTTACTCATAACATTTCTGCTCCGTCATGTCCTTGAGAATAAAAAGGTTTTTAATTTTTCACCTCTGATATTAATTTAAATTTTAATAATCAAATGTAATATCCAGTGTAATGTCCTGTGCACTATTATAACACAAAACTGTAATATTTATATTTATATTGTAAATATTAATATAATTATGTTAAACACATCCTGCTTGTTCAAATTCTTACTTTTATTTTTCCTTCATGAAAAAGTTTATAAAGCTTAAATATTGTGCTTTTATTTTTTATTTCATTTGTCTGCTCTGATCTGTTTTAATGCTTTTATTTAATTTATTGATTAAAAATCTGATGTAGCTCAGAGAAACACTTCTGATTGGACGGTGTGTGGCGGTGCGTTTAGGGACGCACACACTGCGGGGAAATTCCAAACCGGCACAGACCGCCCCGTCTCCATGGCGACATGCTCAAAGGTAAGACCCTGACCATCCTGGGTGACCTCCACTTCCTGTTGGCTCCTCCCTCTCACTTCCTGTCTGTCTGTCTGTCGGGCGAGCTCTGGCGCCCGATTGGCCGATCCGGACAAATTCCAGGAGCTGTTCAGGAAGTGATGTCATCGACTGTCTCCTGACCTCGAGCTTCCTACGTTTCCCATGATGCCTTTCAGCCTGGACCCTCAGTTAATCTGAAGTAAAGATTTTTTATTTTTTATATTTAGGCTACGAGCGTCAGCTGATCGAGCCGTGGACCAACGACCAGCCTGAGACCAGTAAGGTGTACCTAATAAAGTGTCCGGTCAGTGTTTATATTTTTCTCCAGCATTAACTGAAAAACTAATATATCAGGATTATCACAAAACTGATGTTGATCTATTTATTTATAAATATTTATCATCATTTCATTTTTTAATTTATTTATTCTTAGCTCTCTTTATCTGTTTAATTCTCCATTTCAGTTCAGATTTATTGTTTCAGAATTTTATTTATTTTATTGTTTTTTTTTTAATTCTTCCACTGTAGCAACTTTCATTAGCTGTTCAGCTCTTATTTTAAATATTTTTTAACCATATCATTATTGAACATTTTTGCAAAGCTTAACTTAAACAGGAATTGAAATTAAAAACGCAAATAAGGTAAAATATAATAATAAAATTCAATAACTTAAACCATAACAATGATAATAAAAGTAACAATAATAATACTCATAATAATAATAATAACAATAACAAATAAATAAATAAATGCATATAAATTAAAGTTAAAAATAAATAAATAATTAGATAATTAAAGGGGCTAATGGAGAGGGACATGTTTGTTACTTCCACCAAGGAGGTTATGTTTTCGGTGAGAGTTCGTCCGTCCATCCGGCCGGCCGTCCATCTGTGAACAAAATAACTCAAAAAGTTATGGATGGATTTGGATGAAATTTTCAGGAAATGTTCAGCATGGGAAAAGGAAGAACTGATTCGATTTTGGTGTTGATCCGGATTTTTGTGAATAACTACTGAACTAAAATAGATATCATTATGAATCCAGTTGCTAATGGTATGTTTTCATGGTCAAGGAATCTAAATATTTAGATGAAATAAAGGTAGGAGTAATATTTATGGTCAAAATGACAATATGGCGGAGGTCTGTGCTCTCAGAGTGCTTTCTAGTTTTGTTTTGTTTTTCCTGCATAGGCATGGAAGAAATATTCTTGAACAATGAGCAGAACTAAGTTACCCACCCCTATTCTCAGACCAGGCCTTATCAATCAGACCCGACTTAATCCTTTGAGATTCATCAGTTCTAAGATAATCAAAAAAAAGGGTTTCAAATCCTGTTTAGCTCTTATTTAACCAAATATTTATTTTATATTTTCTTTTACTTGGTTCTTTTATTTTATTTATTTTTCCGTATAGTATGTTAACTCATCTCACCATGATTTCCTTTATCATCGTGTTGCAAGCACTTTTTTAGTTTAGTTTTAGTCTGTAGCCTGAAATATCTTTTAGTTTTAATCATAATTTAGTCTCTAAATTGTTTTAATTTCAGTCTGAAGTCCTGTAAACGAACAGAAACAACTGTGAGGAAAATAATTAGAAATCTCTTTCATTGTTTTCAGCCATTTTTGACTTCTTATTTATGTGAACAGTTTGTGCTTAAAGATTGAAAAGTGGAACATAAATAAAGTTTGACTAACAGACAGATGTTGTATTCACTGCCCCTGGTGGACAGCAGAGGAACTGCAGCCTCCTCCATGTTACTTTATTCTCCTGAAACAAAGAAACTCGATCGACATGTTTGAGAAGAAAACATGCAGAATGAAAAAGAAAGAGAGAGAGAGGGAGAGATGGACGTCTGTGTGAGCTGCCAATCTGCTCCCTCTCTCTCTCTCTCCCCTCATTCCTCTGTAACTCGTCCCAGATGTGGAGGATCAGACGAGGAAGAAGGAGAGCAGGAACGACATCCGCCATCTTTGATTCTGCCTGACAGCCTTTCATTAGGACTGAACAGTTTGGACTAAACTTCATATCTCCAAATAAATGTCTGGATATCAACACGATACCAAATGACTACAGGTTTGGTAAAAGAAAAGCATTTTAGAAAAATAAAAACATAACACAAAAGAATGTGGAAAGTGTAGTTTAGGAAATCTATATTGTTTTTCAATATTAATATCTTGAATGTTTATACCTAAATACAGATACGATGATATATCATTCAGCCCTATAGCTATCCAACCATATATTTATTTATCCATCAGTAAATCCATATATACATCCATCTATCCGTCAACCATTTTGTCCATTCATCCATCCATTGATCTTTCATCCATCTACCTGTGCACAATTTTGTCCATTTATCCATTCGTTGATCTTTCATCCATCTACCTGTCCACCATTGTGTCCATTTATCCATCCATTGATCTATCATCCATCCATCTGTCCACCATTTATTCCATTCGTCCATCTTTTAATTTATCTTTCTGTACGTCCAACTTTTGTCCATCCATCCATTATTCCAACCATCTATCCATCCATCCACCTGTCCATCCATCTCTCTTTCCGTCCATCTGTCTGTCAGATCTCATTAGAGATCAGAATCAAAAACCAGTTCCAGTCGAGAATCGTTACCAGCTCCATCAAAGAGCCGATATCATGAGTCTTTCTGCTAATCGACTCCCTTATCAATTCCTTCCACTGACAGGGTTCAGAAGAGTCAGAATTGAGGCTAATTTTTTACAAACGCGCTACTGCACAACCTTAAGTGCGTGGAAACACTTTGCAGAAGCAGTTATCTATGCTGTGACATGTGTTTGACATTGTTGACACTGAAAATCTACAGGCCAACATTTGCCCACACAGAATATTTGAAGGAATCAATAAGGGAATTATTAAAGAATCTGATCGATTAGAAGGATCGTTATCTCCTCTTAACATGGGTCTCTATGAGGACTGACTCACTGCAGGAACAGCCTCTAGTGGAGCCAAGAGGAACTGCAGGGTGGATGATCCCAGCATTGGCTCGCCATCTTTGCCCTCGTTCAGACAAAAAACAGTTTGATATTTCATAAGGATGCTTAATGAAGGTTATTATGGTCTGGATCATATTGGGGGGGTGGGGGTGGGGGGTCTACCTCCATCAGGGGGACGTTCTGCCCATTTGTTCTTCGTTCTGTTTGTTCTTTGCTCCACACATGTTCTCACTCTCTCCACATTATTTTTAATCGTCCATGAAACGACCTGAGTGTGTGTGTTAGCTTGTGTTAGTGTGTGTTAGCTTGTGTTAGTGTGTGTTAGCGTGTGTTAGCGTGTGTTAGTGTGTTAGCATGTGTTAGCGTGTGTATGTGTGTGTTAGCGTGTGTATATGTGTGTTAGCGTGTGTTAGCGTGTAGGTCTAAGCCGCAGCTCTGAGCCGCTCGGTCAACAGTTTAAAATAATATTAGCCTTTCTAACCACACACATGCACTGAGGGGGGTGGGAATAGGCTGTTAGGGTGGATAAATCAAGCACTCCTCAGCTTCCACAGCTTCACTGACCCTCCTACATAGAGGCTCCTGATTGGCTGCTGATGAGGACTGTCAGCAGGGCTGATTAACCCATAATTCCTTGCAGTTCAATGGTTCTAAAATCCACCTTACGGGGTTGACTTTAAATCTGATCAGAGTGGTTGAAGACCGGGTGAAGGGCTGCCATCCATCCATTCATCCAAACACCCATTCATCCATCCATCCATCCAACCACCCATCCATCCATTCAACCATCAATCCATTCATCATCCATTTAGTTGTCCAATCATCCGTTTCTCCATCCAACTAACCAGCAATCTATTTACTCAACCACCAATCCATCCATCCAACCAATCATCAATCAATCCAGACAACCAACCAGCCATCAAACCATCCGTCAATCCATCCATCCATTCACTTATTTGTCCAACCATCCATTTCTCCACCCAACTAACCAGTCATCTATATGTTCAACCACTAATCCATTCATCCATCCATCCAACCAATCATCAATCAAGACAACCAACCATCAATCAATCCATCCATCCATTTATTTGTTCAACCATCCATTTCTCCATCCAACCACCAGCCATTCAATTATCTGTTCAGCTATTAAGCCTTACATCCAACCAATCATCTAATTATTTATCCATCTATCCAACCAACCACCAACCATTGATCCAACCACCCATTTATTTGTCCAACCATCCATTTCTCTACAACCAACCATCCACTCATTCAACCATCTGTTCAGCTATTAAGTCCAACATCCTACAAACCATCCAATTATTCATCCATCCATCAAACCAACCAACCATCGATCCGACCATCCATCTAACCATCTATCTATTTATCCAACCATCAGTCCATCCATACAGCCAAAAAGCCATCAAACCATCCATTTAGCTACCAAGCCCTACGTCCATCCATCCAACCATCATTTTATCATCCATCCAACTAACCATGTATCTATCAATCATCAATCAATCCAACCAACTAACCATCTAACTATCAAACCATCCAACTTTCCATAAATCCAGCCACACATCTAACCATCCAACCATTCATAAATCCATCCACACATCTAACCATCCAACCATTCATAAATCCATCAATCTATCCAACCAACCAACTTTCCATCTATTCAACCCTCTATTAAACTGTTCAACCATCACTAATCCTTCCATCCAACCACCTATCCATCCATCCAGGATCAACACCCTTTATGCAATTCAAAGTCAAAGCAGGATAAACCCTGGACTTGTTACCAACCACTCACAGGGCTGACATACAGAGACAGACAACCATTCACACACCCTCACAGCCAAGACTAACTTAGAGTCACCAGTTAACCAAACAGCATGTTTTCGGTCTGAAGCATGAAACATAGAAACTTCTGATAATCATATACACTATATTACCAAAAGTATTCACTCACCCATTCAAACATCAGAATCAGGTGTTCCAGTCCCTTCCATGTCCACAGGTGTATAAAATCATCACCTAGGCATGCAGACTGCTTTAACAAACATTAGTGAAAGAATGGGTCGCTCTCAGGAGCTCAGTGAATTCCAGCATGGAACTGTGATAGGATGCCACCTGAGCAACAAATCCAGTGCTGACATTTCCTCACTCCTAAATATTCCACAGTCAACTGTCAGCTGGATTATAAGAACGTGGAAGTGTTTGGGAACCACAGCAACTCAGCCACCAAGTGGTAGGCCACGTAAACTGACGGAGGGAGGGCAGCGGATGCTGAGGCGCATAGTGAGAAGAGGTCGCCAACTTTCTGCAGAGTCAATCTCTACAGACCTCCAAACTTCATGTGGCCTTCAGATTAGCTCAAGAACAGTGCAGAGAGCTTCATGGATGGGTTTCCATGGCCGAGCAGCTGCATCCAAGCCTCACATCACCAAGTGCAATTCAAAGTGTTGATGCAGTGGTGTAAAGCACGCCACCACTGGACTCTAGAGCAGTGGAGACACGTTCTCTGGAGTGACCAATCACGCTTCTCCATCTGACAATCTGATGGACCAGTCTGGGTTTGGAGGTTGCCAGGAGAACCATACTTGTGGGACTGCATTGTGCCAAGTGTAAAGTTTGGTGGAGGGGGGATTATGGTGTGGGGGTGTTTTTCAGGAGCTGGGCTTGGCCCCTTAGTTCCAGTCAAAGGAACTCTGAATGCATCAGCACACCAAGACATTTTGGACAATTCCATGCTCCAACTTTGTGGGAACAGTTTGGAGCTGGCCCCTTCTTCTTCCAACATGACTGTGCACCAGAGCACAAAGCAGATCCATAAAGACATGGAGGACAGAGTCTGGTGTGGATCAACTGTACTGGCCTGCACAGAGTCCTGACCTCAACCCCATAGAACCCCTTTGGGATGAATTAGAGCAGAGACTGAGAGCCAGGCCTTCTCGTCCAACATCAGTGTGTGAGCTCACAAATGCTCTTCTGGAAGAATGGTCAAAAATTCCCATAAACACTCCTAAACCTTGTGGACAGCCTTCCCAGAAGAGTTGAAGCTGTTATAGCTGCAAAGGGTGGACCCACGTCATATTGAACCCTATGGATTAGGAATGGGATGAAACTTAAGTCCACATGGGAGTCAAGGCAGGTGAGAGAATACTTTTGGAAATATAGTGTATCTATCTATCCTAAATTGTTTCTGTTTGGTCTAAATTCAGAAAAAGTGAGGGAATATTCAGAGACTTTGGTTTGTATTGCACCTTCGTAAAAGACTGATAGATAGATGTCAACATACTTTCCACTTGAAAGAATTCATAAATACCAAAATCGAAAAAAACAAAAGTATGTCCAAACTTAAACATAAAGCTCGTAGGTGGAGGATGATTGTTGGCCATGCAGCTACTGATGTTTTGTCTTTAACATGTACGAATCACCAGAGCTAGATGTTGACTGTTTGTTAAATAAAATGTGTCCTCATGTCAGTCGTCACCGTTTTGTCTCTTGGTTTCTGGATGGAGACCCTGCAGAGCCTCAAACCCCCCCGACCCCGCGGTGCAGACAGACTGATGAGTGTTTGTGTTCCTCAGGGCAGAGCCTCTTAGTGTCAAACCGACGGAGATAAGGACGACAAATTACCCAAACACACACACTCGGAGGCAGCAGGTCAACAGTTCAGAGCCTGGAGCCTCCACAAACCAACAAAGAAGAAAAACTCACCAATCAGATCAAACCTGCAACGCCTCGGGTTCAATTCAGACAGAGACGACTTTAACTTCTAATCTCTGCAGCTATGGAAAAAGCGAGGCCACATCAGTCCTGATTTCAGCAATAAAAGTCAAAAATGAAGAAACAAAACAACAGTTGCTAAATATGATACATCATAATTAACCAGCTCCATGTAATGCATAAATCTGGATTGGTGATTTAATATTTTTACCAACCTTAGATCGCTGGTACGTGCTTTGTTTTTAAGTCATTTAAGTTCCTACTCAGCTATGATTGTGTCTCTAAAAATATTTAATGAGGCATTAAAACATCATTTATAGTACTGGTAAAAAACATATTTGAAAACAATGGTAATGGTAATATATTTAAGCTTCAAAACTGGTAAACATTTGTTCTTTCACTGCAGTAAAAAGAAGAAGAATTCGATTAAAATATGTGTCATGTTTATTTTGATCTTTTTTAATTTTTAACTGTGTTTGAGTAAGAATATTAAAGTGTTGATATAATCCTTGGTTAAGCTATATCATTGTAATTTTTTGTTTATTTGTATATTTTTCTTTGTTGACAGTGCCAACAATATGTCATCAGTAATCAGTAAAAACTGAATTTAGCATTTATTTATCCTCCAAAAAACATCAGGAGCCTCACTTTGGTCAATTATTACAAGGGAAGGAATAAAACAGGGTTAAGAAGAAGGAAGGAAGGAAGGAAGGCAAGGATAAAAGAGAAAGGGTGGGTAGGAGGAAGGGAAGAGGGAGCAAAGGGGTAAACAAATAAAGAAGGAAAAAGGGGAAATGGAGGAAGGAAGAAAATTATTTGGATTAAGACAAGAAGGAAGGAAGGAAAAGGAAATAGGAAGGGTGGAAAGAAGCTAGGATTAAGGGAGGAAAGAGAGAACGATGCATTAAACAAAACAGAAAAGGAGGAAGGAACAAAAAAGAAGGAAAGGAAAGGAAGTAAGGACACCTTGCAGCGTTAATATAGAATTAACACTTAAGTAGTTGAAAATACTCTCTGTTCAGCAAATATACTTGATAGAAGTTTAAGAATCAACTGTCCAGAAAGACTTTATCAACAGTTTGTGATCAAATCAAATCAAATCAGACAGTGAAGAGTTCGCTAAACTCAGACAGAGCTGATCTGCCTGTACAGGTTTGCTGTTTATATCTAAACCACGGTGTTGTCATCAGTATCAGAACTCCAGAGTAACTTTTGCATTGGTTGCACCCAAATTTTTCAGTGTCACCTTTAACGCCGTAAGGCCACCATTTTACCACTCTCCATAACTTTTATATAATGGTAATGATTTTTAAACAAGAATAAATAGGAAATATTTGTCTTTATTTGAAGCAAAATTAAATATTAAAAGAAAAACAGAGAGTTTAAAGTGCATCACTGAATCAAATTCAAACTAAATCATTAAGCAAAATAAAACATTTCCAAATAAAAGTGCTTTACTGAACTGAAATTTAACATTTCAAACTCAAACATCTCAAGTTAAAAACATATTTCAAAATAAAAGAGCTAATGTTTAAGGTGCTATACTGAACTGAAAAATGAAATTAATATCCAGATTTAACAACCAACATTATAACATTTACTTAAAAGGACTGTGAGGAGTTTCTAAGTAATTACAAAAAAGTCTCCCTTTAGATATCTGCCTGATGGAAATACACACTTTAAGATGAGTTTTATAGCATCTAAATAGGTTAGCTATAAATGCTATTCCTTAGCTTCATGGTCGGGTTGGACAGGGCTGGACTGGCCTGGATACTCAACTTCAGGAACAAGACAATTAAAACTAGAGCAAATTTATATTATTCAGACACGTCTTAGAGCACCGGGCTGTAAGTAGCCATATATAGCCGGCTACAAAACTACGATACTAAGTTTTCCAAAAATTGCTTGTTGTCACACATCAAAAACTACCGCTACGTAACTAGAAAGAGATACATTACCTCGTGGCTTTGCATCCTGTAAGTTGTTGAAAAAAGAAGTTGTAAAGCAATGCAGAGTTCTGAGGAAGGTCCGAGCTGCATTCATTAGCATCACAACAAACACACGCTTTGGCTTGGGGTTTTTGTGCGTTCCAGTTGTAGTCAGATGTAGGAATTTCCGAGTTCCTGCAACTGGAACGTTCCCCGAAGTCGGAGTTTCCTACTGGGAACTCGGTAAAACCGCGCCACCCCCGAGTTGACAATGGAAGATGGATGCCCCCAGTGTGAACAGTTATTTAGCTCCTGTAATAATCCATTTATTGTCACTTCTGACTGGGGTGTGTCGCTCTAGATCAGCTGTATACATAGTATTGTTAGACTTATATTTACAAAATGCTGCCATAGTGATAATCACATTCTTCATGTGATATTTGTGAACAACAACGCAGGGCGTGCTAACAACAGCTAACAATAGCCTGGTAGATCAGCATGTTTTTTCTGACTTCAACTGGAACGCCGATAAGTCGGAGATGATGTCACTCCCAGTTCCGGGGCTACTGGTACGCAGCATTATGACAGTCGCCGTGCGTGCACATGAGTAGCAGAGTCTTTATGTCGCCGGTAATAGATTCTCTTCATAGCACCTTTAAGGTAAAGAATGAAAATAAAGTTCTCAACCTAAGATTCTTCCAAAGCTCATTCGGCAGAGCTTCTTGGAGTTAACGCTCGAGCTGAAACCTGACACCACAGTCTGGGCTCATTTGCATACTAACAGCTGATTAGATGATTACTGAGGGCTGTGTGTGTGTGCTGGCCCTGCTGTTAAACGGAGGGACAGAGGAAGCAGGCGCTGTTTTTGGACATTTGTTTTACATTTGTAGGTAAACTGAAAGCGTGCCTTCTCAACTTCTAAACTTTTGAGGCGTGAATTTGTTGATTTTACTGCAAAACTCAGCTGCTGGCGAGGACCAGAGGGCGGGAGCACATTACACCTGTTTTAAAATCGCTGCATTGGCTCCCCGTGCGTTTCAGGATCGATTTTAAGGTTCTTTTATTAGTTTTTAAGTGTCTTAACGGTGTTGGGCCATCTTATCTATCCGAAATACTTTTACCGTATCAACCTCTCGCGGACCCTGAGGTCCTCCAGTGCCGGCCTTTTAACAATACCACAAGTTAGAACTAAAACTCACAGGAGGCATTCAGTTATTATGGTCCCCGATTGTGGAACAGCCTCCCGGAGAGTCTCAGGGGCGCAGAGAATGTTGATATTTTTAAAAAGAGGCTCAAGACCCATCTTTTTAATCAGGCTTTTAACTGACTAATTTAACTCCTCCTAATCCTTTTATGCTTACCCATATTTTTACACTTCTTATCATTACTTCATTTATATTAGCATCATTATTATTTTATTTACTTATTTAGCTTGGTCTATCCTTTTATATTATGTTATTGTTTTATTTTGATGTTTAGATTTAATTTATTTCACATTATCTATTTAATCTATCTTAAGAATACTGTTTTATTCCCTCAGTTTTAGCTTCTATACCTTTTATCACATTTTACTATTTTAGCCCCTCGGTTTCCCAGTGTTTCCTCCTGGGGGCCTGTCACACCGGGAGCTGATTCTGGTCCACTGATTGGGGCGCTGTCCCGTGGATGGCTCCGGCCCTGGTGGCTACAGAGCTCTACACCTTGGTGTGGAGCCTCCTGTCTCCCTGGGCTGGGGTGGTCCCTGTGGTGGCGCCCCCTTCGGCCATGGACCATGGCTCCTCCCGGTCTGCACGGCCCCCAAAGGCGGCTTTTTCCTCACCTCAGATCTTGGTGCCCAGCCATGTCTCCTCAGCAACAGTCTGTGTATGTGTGTGGGTGTGTGTATGTGTGTGGGTGTGTGTGTATGTATATGTGCGCGTATGTCTATGTATGTGTACAGGTGTATATATTTGTGGGGGTGGGAGGTTTGGGGTTTTTATGGTATTTGCCTTTTGTTTTGTTTTTGTTTTGCTTTTGTTCTTATCCTCTGTGAGGCACTTTGTGTTGCTAAACGCATGAAAAGTGCCATATAAATGATATAAAGTTGAAGTTGAAGATTTAGTTTGAACTTCTGCACATCGTATTTGTACCTTTGTTACTTCACATCAGTGCTTTTGATCAGTACATGGACTTATTTTTGTCTTTATTCTGGAGAAGTTGACCTTCAGGTTGTGGATTTATTCAATTAAAAATTAAAAATCAGAACGATGTGACAATGACTTTGACTCGTGGCCGTGAAATCTGATCAGACCAGAACAAAGCGGACAGGCCGGATCACCCTGTGAGAGCTGCTGTGGATTACACGGCTCATTCATGAACACGCTCACGCACGTGGAGCAGCAGCTGCAGACGTCGGCGTGAAGAATCAGTTTAAAAGAAATATGTTCAGCCTTCAAAGGGCTGAGGAGGAAGGAAACGAGGAAGGAAGGGAAGGAGAGAGGAAGGGAAGATGGGGGGAAAGGAACCAAGGACAAGAGAAAGGATTTAAGGAAGGAAAGAGATACAAGACTGTAGACCAGATACAAGTGTAGACCAGATTAAAGACTTTGGATCATATCAGAGACTTCAGACATGATTTGAGACTTGGACCAGATTTTGGACTTAAGTCCACGTTGAAGACTCAAGAACAGGTTTAAGACTTTATATCAAATTTAAGACTTTATACAGTATTTAATGTTTAGATTCATTTTTTAACTTATTTTTTTATTGAAAAAAACATCAAATACAATAATGAGGTACATGTTTCCATTATTATTCTTTTTCTTCTTAGAAAAAAACATGGCAAAACCATCGGTGTCCATGTATACAGAATAAAAATTCCAAGGATCTACACACTTATGAATAAATTCATAAATATATATATTGAAAAGAAGGTGGAAAAAGTGGGCTCGTGAATTCACATGGATGTATGAGTAAACTGTGCTTGTACAAGTTTTTAAATTCACTTTTAAACTTTAGTTTGGAAAGAAGACTTCAGACCATATTTAAGACTTTAGACCATGTTGAAAGCTTGTAGTAGTAGTTTAGTAGTAGTAGTTAATTTCGAACATGCAAGAAATAAATGTCATATATTACATTCATACAAATGTGGCAAAATACCAATACAAAAGTAATTAAAGTCCACTTAGTTGAAAAGTTACACCGACTGATTTCACCTACATGCTCGAAAAGGAGTGTGAAGAACTTATTTAATCCCATCCCTCTCCATTAAGTATCAAAAGTCAATTATTCCACATCCTGTTTGATATTAATGCAATTACTAAATCTCGTACAAAGTAATCAACAACCATATATGCCTTGTGTATATATATGTATGCATATATATACATACAGACACCAACAAAAAATCATATAGACAACTACAAATAAACACTAAACACCTGGTGACAGCCACACCTTATCCCACCCTGTACCTTGTAAAAATACTAGTGCTGTCAGACGATTAAAAAAATTAATCTAATTAATTACTGGCTTTATAATTAATCTAATTAATCACATTTTAATCTCATATCTGCTTAAAGTCCCCAAATAAAGAATTTGAATTCTAGGATATTATAAAATTGTAGCGCAGGACTAATCAAATGAATACACTAAGAAGTGAAGATTAGTAAATCCACATTTTTATTGGTGACTAAATCAAACCAAAGTCAGGACAACTTGTCCAGAAAATTCTAAGCTCAATTAGAAAACTCAAATTAAACTTTAAGTGTGTTTCATAAATCAAATTCAAAATAAGAAAAAGGTCGAGGACATCCAGCAAACCAATTAGGCCTGATGCATTATTAAAGAATGTAGTACAAATATAGATAAATAAATTCAAAAATAAAATAAGACCAAATACGGGTCCTCCAGCTGGCCAATTTCGAAATGTTTGTGTGCTGCGATTAACTTTTTTAATGCATTAATTTGCCTGTAATTAATTAATCTAATTAATGCACTAAAGTGACAGCCCTAAAAAATACATTCTTTGTACCTTTTTTTTAATTGTTTGATATTTGGACTTCCTTAAGCTCCACAATCACATTCAGCACAGTAACTGAGATATGGGAGAACTATTGAACAGTAAAGAATGTGGAGTGATTAGTGATCCAGGACCTGCCTTGCTTTATTTAATACTGCTATGCTTTTTGAAACTTTGGTTTGAATGTGTTTTATATGAGATTTCATGCTGATTTGATCGTCTATTGTCACCCCCAGAAATCTGATTTCATTGTTTCAATGTCCACTCCATTCAGCTTAATCTGCATTTGTGTATTCCTTCTGCACTTCCCAAAGAACATTAATTTTGTTTTCCTAAGCTGAGAGATAATTTATTATTTTCAAACCATCGTTTCATTTTGCTCAACTTAATATTGACCTCCTAATTACAAGAAACCATTACAAGGACTTCAGACCAGGTTTTAGATTTCGGACCTTATATAAAATATTCATTTTTGTAGTCCTTGTTAGCAGCTTATTACCAACCATTTTACCATTTTAGCACACAACAATGCTTCAACCTTTAAGAGCAGAAAAATCAGAAGCATTACTTTATATTAATCATTAAATCTGGTTTGCAAATCCCTGTGAACCTGGAGGAGCTAAATGCTAACTCACTTCCATGTTTTGGGTCATTTCTGCACCACCATCATTAAAGACCACAGATCACACCTCAATACAAATATTATTAATATTTTAGTGTTTTATACAGTTAAGAGAAGGTTGTGGGAGAATTATAGACCTACAATTAACCAAATGTAAACAATAAAGTATAAAATATGAGGGTTAAAGGGAGAAATATCAGAAACCTGAAGGTTTATTAGACTGAAGTGCAGCTGCTGATGTCGGACCAAATGTCTGTAAATGGAGAAACACTGACCTCAGCTGGGCAGAGACATCATTACATTCACAGGAAATATAAAAAGAAAAAATAGGATTTAACTTTGAGGGTTTTTTCCTGATTCTTAATAATACACTTTGTTTACATGCTACATGTTGACATGTGTTTATACAGCTGATGAACACTCGCTCTATGTCCTGAATAATAACAAATATTTTAGTTTAAAAAAGGAAAGTTGAGAACAGAGAGAATTTTAATTATTTACAGGGATTTAAGAAGATAATCTAATGTGATTATTTCCCCCAATATTGTGATTTACTCTGCAATTGTTTTAATGTTCCTCATCTTATGTATTCTTAAACAAACATAAGCAGTAGATCTTTTTATAGTAAAACCAATATGACATTAAATTAATCTAAGGATAAAAGATTTGAGAAAAAGTGGAGAACAGAAGGAAAATAGGTATGAAATTGTAAAAACTGGGAAAAATGATATGAAAGCGGAAAAAGGTTAATAAATAGGTGCAGGTGGCAGCAAAATTGGGAATTAAATTTGAAATTAAATTTCAAAAAACATGTAAAAATTCCAAAAATGTTTCTGACAGTGGCCAAAAAAGATGAATTGGGGCAAAATAGGCATAATGTTGTATAAACAGGGTTAATAAAAGGTAAAACTTGTCCAAAAATGGGAAAAAAGTGTATGAATAGAGGTAAAAAATAGGCATGAAATTGTAAAAAACTACGTCACAATGCCAAAATGTTCAACACATTTTGGGCTGAAAATATTGAACCTTCTGCGATTTGAAAATTGTAACAAGCCATATTGATATTTGATCTAATTTGTGATTAATTGTTCAGCCTAGTTATTTCCCTGCAGACTGGAGTTAAAGCTGTGGTTCATTTGTGACCAAATGAAAAAATAAATGAAATCAAAGGGGAACGGTTTGGCCTGTTCTTTAGGAAATTGTCTTGATTTAACATTTTATGATTTACAAAGAAAGATTTAATCAAAATCTTCCTTGTGTCATGACCAACATTTTCTGAAAAGTTCATCAAAATCTGCTCAGAACACATTTTTAAGGACTGAAGAACACACAACATCTTGGTCTGTTTGGGCATTGTGTTCTGCTGGTTGACTTAATCCTGTGTTTCTTATATGAATTCACTTATGGGTGCAGTTATGTTGTTAAGTCAAGAGGGACCTAAATATGCTCATTAGATTTATGTCCTAGACCCTGAAAATGAAAATCTGTTCATAGACTTTAATCGACCTGATGAGGCAGAAAAATAAAGAAATAAACGTCAAACAAAACAAATAAAATCTGTTTACTGAAATTCTCAATTGTTGTAGAATTACTTATAAATTGGGTATTTAATTAAACTGATCCATAAAGTGCATAAATTAATTTTTTCATTAAACAGAGGCAGTTTAAGGCCCTTTTGTTGGTGAAAATCAAGGCCCCATAGCAGGTTAACAGTTTACTGGACCCAGCTGCTGGTTAACCTGTTAACAAAGGCCTATTAGCATGATTATGTAACATTAAAAACAATAATATGTCCGGTTAAACTCTTCTATAGTGTTCCCTTCTGTTAGCATAGCACCAAAGCTAACCGCCTCACAGTGACGTCATATTTTCGCGGCTTTTCCGAGGTAAAACAAACAAAATGGCGGATCACACTAGCGCCGAACCTTCCCCAACACTGTGGCGCTTCATGTGGACCCTGGACCTTCATGTCCTGGGGGGTCATTTCTGTCATTTTGAAGACCTTAAGAAAACTAGCAGGTACCAGACGGACGTTTGGCGGCACCGGTGGTGCAGTGACAGACATGAATCTTTTCTCTCTAACTTAATTAAAGTAGACAAACTTACTTTATCTTCGCCCTCATGGCTGGAGGCAGAGAAGCCGGCAGGTAACTAACACACCTGATGGACTGACAACAGGTGATGGAGGGGGCGTGGTCGTGGGCTCAACAGGTTAGCCCAAAGGCTGGGTTAAACTACCCAGCTCTCTGATAACCTTAGAAATAACCAAACTTTTACAGCATCTTAAAAACTGTGGGCCATATTTAGGATTTTAGACCAGGTTTAGGACTCACACCTGAGACTTAACCAGGTGTCAGACTTTGGACTGTAAGACTTGAACATATTTAAGACTTCAGACTAAAGACGTGAGGGCGTCATTAAAGACTTTAATCTGACTTGGTAACCCGTCAAACTTCAGAAAATATTAAATACGACATATGTTTCAGACTTTAGACTTCAGTTCAACTTTAAGACTCAAAACCAGGATCAAGACTACATTCAAGACTTTGTTTGTACCATATTAAAGATTTCACACTCGGCTTTGGACTGAAGTTGAAATGTTAGATTTTAGACCAGGTTTGAGACTTTCTATAGTCTTAAATAAAAAGACTTAAGACCAGATTATGGACTGAAGTCCACATTCAGGTTCGAACCCCACAGCCTACCTGAGGACTGGACTCTGGACTCTTGACTGACCTTTGATCACGTTCACAACCAAACTAAACAAAAAAAACAAAACAGACAATTAGAAACAAACCAAACAAAAACAAAAGTAAACTAAAAAAAAACACAAACCAACCTAAACAACAAACCATACAAACAAAACAACATCCAAGTAAACAAAAATTAAAAAAGTAGATCAGCCAAGCAAACAAACAAAACATACAACCAAACACCATCCAAGCAAAAAAGAAAAGAAATAAACCAAACAAAAATAAAAAAACAAAACAAAACAAAATAACAACCAAGCAAACAAAAATAAAACATAAACCAAGCAAACAAATCAAATGTACAAACAAAACAACATCCAAGCAAACAAACAAAAAGAAAAAAAACAAACCAAATATAAAACAAAATAACATCTCCAAGCAAACAAAAATAAAAAATAAACCAAGCTAACAAACCAAACGTACAACCAAACACCATCCAAGCAAAAAAGAAATAAACAAACCAAGCAAACAAAAATGAAAAATAAAGGAAACAAAACAACATACAAACAAAATACCATCCAAGCAAACAAAAATGAAATAAAAAACAAACATAAAACAAAACATCCAGACAAACATAAATCAAAAAATAAATCAACCAAGCAAACAAACCAAACATACAACCAAACACCATCCAAGCAAAAAAGAAATTAACAAACCAAGCAAACAAAAATAAAGAAATAAACTAAGCAAACCAAATATAAAACGAAATACCATCCAAGAAAATAAAAATAAACCAAGCAAACATAGCAAACCTAAAAAAAACAAAATAATATCCAAGCAAACAAAATAACTAAACCAAGCAAACAAACTAAACATCCAACCAAACACCATCCAAGCAAAAAAGAAATAAACAAACCAAGCAAACAAAACTATCAAATTAAACTAGAAATCCAAACATAAAACAAAATAACATCCAAGCAAACAAAACTAAAACATCAGGCAAACATATCAAACATATAAACAACATAACATCCAAGCAAACAAAAATAGAAAATAAACTAAGCAAACCAAACATAAAACAAAATACCAATGAAGCAAACAAATAGAAATGAAAAAATAATAATCAAACCAAACAAACAAAACCAACATACAAATAAAAAAAATAAAATCCTAAACAAACGAACCAATCGAACAAACAAATAAACAAATAAAAATCAAACAGGAGCCGTGTGGTTGTTTTCAGTCTCGTTGACACTTTATTGCCGGGTGTTGTCTGCAGGGAGAGCCTGAGATTGGTTCCTCATACAACAACAACAACAACAACAACAACAACACAAACAGACACACGATGAGGGGCTCTGAGCCAATAGGAGAAAGGCAGGACCGTGATGTCATCGTGTCCTCGCCGGAGTACTGCAGCTGCGCCAGATTCTGAGGTCATGATTGGAGCAGGGGCGGGGTCAGTCTCTGAGGGGCCGTTAAGTGTCCCGGAATTCGGCAGTCAGGTTGTCAACGCCCCCCTGATGCCCCTCCCCCTCCAGGAAAACTCCAAAAGAAACAAAAAAACTACACGAACACTTAGATGAAAAAACAAATCAGGTTTATAAAGTTAAACGAACGTCAGTGATGGTAAATGAACCTGGACACGCCCACAAACAATGGGGCAGGTGCACGAGGGCGAGAAGACGTCACCAAGCAAACGAGTAGGCGGGGTTAAATATGCAGGAAAGCAGGAAGCAGAAGCGTACACTAAGAAATAAAAAAAACAGCCAATCAGAACCCAAAGTTTGAAATAAAAAATTAAACAAAAAAATCCAATAAGGAAAAACTAAAAGGAAACATCATTTCCCATCATGCCCGGCGGTGGCAGCAGGTTTCACCAAGATTGTCCTGTGATTGGTCACAAACAAACAAACAGGAAGACACCCTGCTGATGTCACGCCTCTCCAGCCAATCACAATCAAGCCTTGTTTTTGTTTATTTTTGTCATCATCATCACAACCATGGCCACGCCCCCTCCACAAAGGGAGCGCTCCCATTGGTTGGTTCTGCAGTCACAGAGCAATAACACGCTCTACTCGTCATCTCCCATGATGCCCCGCACTGAGTGGGCAGGGCTTTTCTCCCAGCTCCCCCTGATTGTGACAGATCAGGGGCGGAGCTTAACGCTGAGGCTGCGTTCAGGGTGGCGTGGAAAGATGAGGACTTGTGGCGAATGTGAGCTGAAGATCTGCATTTTAGAAATTTTAGAAACTCTAAAAACAAATTAAAAGTCACTTCAGTAAACATTTAAACCATCATTTCTCTTTTCGGACATAAATTGTGCAGTTATGAAACCACATATGAATTTACTTTATACCTTTTTTTCTTAAATAAACTTAATTTTTTTTTAACAAACAGATTAAAAATAACTTTAAAGTTACTATAACTTCAAAATGTGTGTTAAAACCACACTTTCATTCACTGTCAACCCTTTAAATAACTTTAAACTGCAGCTTTAAAGTTTAAATAAATTCAAAATGTGTCATAAAACCAAACCTTCATTCACTGTTGATCTGTTTTGTTTAATATTTTAACTTAAACAACCTTAAATGAACTTTAGACTGTATCTTTAAAGTTAAAATAAAATCTAAATGTATCATGAAACCACACTTTTCTTTACTGTTGATCTTTTTTTGTTAAATATTTAAACTTAAACAGCTTTAAACTGCATCTTTAAAATCAACATAAAATTAAGTGTCACAAAACCACACTTTGACTTACTGTTGACCTTTTTTAAAAAATATTTAAACAGATTTAAAATAACTTTGAACTGCAGTTTTAAAGTTAAAATATATTTTAAAAATGTCACCAAACTGATCCAGGAGTCATCAGGGCCTGTCGATTCAGCCCAACGCTCAAACTAAATCTCTCCCGTTAACTCCGATGAAGTGAAGCCACAAATTCCCAGCTTCCCGACGCCCCTGAAGGCAGCAGCTCGATCCTTTTGCCACATTAATGTGAGCAGAAATTTAAAGTCTCTCCGATCCTTTAAATTCACGTCGTCATGTTTCTCTCTCTCTTCACCCTCTCCAGCCCGTCTCTCCCTACATTTCCCATGATTCCTTGCAAACACTGCCCTACATAAACCAAAGTCCATCTTCGTCTCACACGTCCATCACTTTAAGGTCCTACATCTCCCAAAGGCGTCACTTCCCACATTTCCCACGATTGCCATAGACAGTGAAGGTGTCGCAGCCTGTTTTAAAATAAATTCATCTTCATAAAAAACACTTCAAATATACACACAACGCTTTAAAAGAGTCAACGTGCCCATCCCTATCTTACACTCCGTCCGTCTGTCTGTACAGCAGCGTGCCCGTCAGCTCCACGCTCGCCTGCAGGAGGCGCTGCGGAGCAGCTTTCTTTGGTTTGTAGCATCAGCAACAGACACCAGGGCGGCCAAAACCGATTTATTTGTTCTGTTTCTCCTCAGCGATCGATGTCAAATCATTAATCAGTGTTTACGCCCGACAAAAGGAGTGGAGCCATGATTACGTCTACAAAATCCATGATTTTTCTTTAGAAAATCAGTTAATTTTAATTAAACTGACCATGAAAATAAAAGATTTAGGAGCTCATCCAGTAGCATTTAGAGCAAAAGTGCCTAAAAATCAATTAAATTCAGGTGAAAAGTTGGTTTGACATTTTTAAGAGTTAGCAGTTAGAGCATAAAATACCCTTTGAATTCTTATTTTTAAAATACATTTACATTATTGATGCACCCTGTTGGATATTTGCTGATATCTGATATTCAAACATTGTTTTACCGACACTGAAACTGAAGTTTTTCTTGTCCCTTCTGTTTTTTTTCTTGGATAACTATTTGTTTTGTTACATTATTATCTGCTTTATTATGTGTGCAACTATTTTTAAAATTATTGCCAATATTATTTAAAAGTGGGTGAATTATTGACTACTTTGTTTTATTGTTTTTAAATGGTTTTAAAAGCAATAAAACAACTCTTTTAGTGTCTTTATCTTTTATTGTCCATTGTTTAAAAATGTTTTTAAGTCTTGTTTATTTATGTAAAGCACCTTGTTTCAGCTGTGATTGTTTTTAGTGTTTTATAAATAAAGTTTAGTTGAAAGCGTAAGAACAGATAAGTTTCAAACTCCTCCGTTTTGATCAAGCAAATCCCATTTATTTTGCACTGTTGTTTTAATTGTTATTTTTTAGTTATTTGTTCATGTTTAAAATAAAAACAGAAAAAAACAAAGATGAAAAAATAACACATCTGTCATGTTAAGTGTATTTTTACAGTGAAATCAGCTTCATTTAATAAAGCTGAAACACTGATTTATTTACCAACTGTGCTTTGTGAGTTTATTCTCTTAATTTAATATTAATGAGCAAAAAATCCCAAAAGAATAAAATAGTGGCCACACTGGTAACATCATGCATCCCTACTTGACATTTAAAAGTATCACAAATATTTATGAGGGAAATTTAGGACAGAAACATTTTTTTTTTTGGTTGAATACATTAAATTTCCCTGTTTAAATCACAGAAAATGGAGTTTACTACTTTTCTATTATAGAGATTTTCTGTTTTAAAATTTGCTGACAGGTTTTGAACACAACACAAAGTTTACGTTTGTCTTTTTACTAAAAAAAAATCAGACTCCACTGATCGGAGCAGTAAGTTATTGATTTGCGAAGTAAACTAAGGATGTACAATATTATCTGTATTATACCACCATAAGCAGATACTGACATTTTTTGCCAATATTATAAGTAAATCGGGTATAAGAGTTCCTCCACAAACAGACTTTAACATTGAAAAAACAAGTTGGTTATCATAAAGACTTTGCGCTCATGGTGAAATCCTGGTATCTGAGAGAATGAGTTCAGAAATAATGGCATATCAGAAATCTGCAAAAGTCCAACATTGTGCATCCCTAGGAAAAAGAATCATTAAGGGAATTGATAAGCAAGAAGACTAACGATTCTTTTAGGGAGTCGTTATCTATTCTTAACCGGAATAAGTTCTCGATTCCCATCCCTACTTTACCGTTACATCCCTACATGGTTCACGATGCCACACATTTGCCTGAATTGGTGACTAGCCGCCCACTGGCTAAGCTAACACATACCGCTCTGGCTGATCCATGCTAGTTAGCCTCCTGGGCTAACAGCGGCTAAAACACAAATACCCACCCAGAACAACACTGAGCCTACGTACTTCATCTTTGAGTATAAAAACAGCTTCGACAGGAGACTCGGCAGCTAACAACAGCTAGCCACAGGAGCTAGCACCTCAGCTTCAAGGCACCTCGTTATAATCGACCAATCAAGAGCAGAAAATCAGCAATCAGTAAAAATATAAAACCTAACTTTAAAAATGAACTCCCATCCTGTTGATGGCAACATATACGGAAATTAAAAATCCACCTGTCAGGAGCAGTGTCGCCACACGGCTAACCCATGCTAACGGAGGGCTGGGAGCAAGCTAACACACACTCGCGCGCACACACACACATTAACAGCAGGATTGGAGATACAGGTGTGTGTGACATGCTGGATCAGTGTTGTGAAAGTGCTGACACACACACACTCCAGGCACACACACACACACACGCACACGCAGCGTCAGGACCGCCCTCAGTCCTGCAGCCAATCAGAGAGCTCCGCAGCGTCAGGGTCAGAGGTCAGATGGGCGTTTCCTTGTTGCTGTTGTTTTTGAGGTCCGGCGCGCTGAACTGTCGTCTCATCCTCGGCGGGGTCGTGAAGCCCCACCCCTGAGGTGGCCCCGCCCCCATGAGGATCTCTGGCGGAGGGGGAGGGACCCCGGAGCGCGGCAGGCTGTGGTAGTGTGGGTGGGGCCCTGGCTGGAATGGTGCATTGTGGGGGTTGTAGTAGGGGTGGTGGTGGTACTGGTGGTGCTGGTTGTAGTAGTCCCGCCCCCCGCCTCCCCCTCTCCCCCCTCCTCTCTCCCCTCCTGGCGACGCCCCCCTCCGTTGCCTGGGCCGCCCCTGGTGGCCGCCTCCCCCTTGCTGCTGCTCGCCGCCGTGGTTGCCACGGGTGGAGCTGTCCAGGGAGTTGCGGCGGTAGCGTCTCTGCTGGTTCTGCTGGTGGTGGAAGAAGCCGCCCTGGTTGCCCTGGTTGCCCTGGTTACCCTGGTTGCCTTGGTTACGTTGCTGCCAGCCACGGTTAGGGCTGGGCGTGCGCATGCGCTGGGGCGGAGCCTGGAAGGGGAGGGGCAGCAGAGCGGGAGGGGGCGAGGGCGACGCCTTCCCCTCCACCCCTCCTCCGTCCTCCCTCGCCGCCTCGCCCTTGTCTCCGCCCTCGCCGTCCAGGCCCAGAGCCTGCAGGGCGGCGCTGGCGGGTCCCCACGACAGCCGGTGGGCGGGGTTACTCTTAAAGGGGAACTTGAGCTTGCACTCCTGCGGGGGGATGAAGCGTCCGGTCCCAGGGAGGTGGACGGGGACGACGGGGGCGTTGGGACCTGCAGAGGGAGGTGACGAAGGTCAAAGGTCAGATTCAGGTGAGTTGGCTAACGTTTCTTTACAGGCCAGGACTCTGCTAACTCCTTACAGAGAACTTTGCTGCAAATGGTTCAGACAGCAACACTGAAGGCACAAGTACCTAAAGTTAAATAAATGTTAAAACTAAAAAGTTCAACTAGAAAAGCCCTCAGAGAGCACAGACCTCCTCCAGCACCACAGTCCTCTCCCATATTGTGATTTTGACCATATATATTAGTCCTACCTTTATTTCATCTAAATATTTAGATTCCTTGTCCATGAAAACATACCATTAGCTGTTGGATTCATCATGATATCTATTTTAGTTCACTAGTTATTCACAAAAATCACATTTTTCGTCAAGGCGGTTTTCTTCTGGATCTAGCTCCAAAGTTTTGAAGATACAACAAATCAGATTGAACACTCCAGATTCCACAGTATCTTGGCTATATTTTGGTGTCTGTTCCAAGTCTATGTCTTTATTTGTTCGCTTGCTATGATAAAAATTCCAAGGATATCTAAATTTTTCTTGTTCAGGATCAGAGAATCCAGAATTTTGCCGTGATCCAGATCAGTCTTTGATATCTTGTAGAACCTGTTGGAAACTTGTCCTGTATTTTTTTTCCAAATGTCCTGACTATGTTTGGTGGAGTAATATGCACAAATGCTGAAAATGGTCCTATCTCGCAATGTTAAAGAATCCTTATTTTTAATTCCAGGATCCAGATGTTGATCCACATCACTTCCAAAATCAAATCATTTGTTCCTTGTCCCAATCTGGACATTTCCTGAACATTTTAATGAAATCCGTCCATAACTTTTTGAGTTATGATGCTAACAAACAAACAAACAATCAAATGCTGGCAATAACAAAGCCTCCTTAATGGAGGTAAATATAAACAGACTGTAAACATACAAAAGTGATAAGAGTATAAACACTTTATAGTCCAAGTGTTGTTGGTGCAGGCTATTAAAATTCCACTTTTATTATCTTTTATTGTTTAAGTTGGGTAGACTAATATAATAAACATCTCCTTTCCAGTCATGGAGGCGTTTATTTGAAAATGTAGTGACCACAAATTTGGATTTATCAGTTTTTTGATCATGTTCCTTCTCTCCTCTTCCAGGGTTCCTACAGCTCAAGCCAGGCTAAATTCAAGACTTTTTAAGACTTTTTTAAGGCTGTTCGAAATAAAATTTAAGACCAAGTCGACAACGAACCACAATTGAAACAAACAAAACAAACAAACAAAAACACCACATGAATTAGGCAATTTTAATCCAATGTTCATTTTAACTAAAAGATCACTTTTTCGCCTTCTTTTTAACCCCGTTTTTACAACTTTATGCCTATTTTTTGGAATTTTTACATGGTTTTTGAAATTTAATTTCAAATTGAATTCCCAATTTTGCTACCATAATCAATTTTCCTAAGCCACTTTTGGATTTTTTTTTGCCAATTTTCCCCCATTCTTTTGCAATTTCATACCTATTTTGCACCTATTTACTAGCCTTTTTCCACTTTCATACTATTTTTACCCAATTTTTGCGATTTCGTCCCGTTTTTTACCTCT